>JAUCMT010000053.1:6170901-6184983 GCA_032357475.1 Enteromius thamalakanensis
ATTACATTACATTACATTACATTAAATACTTGGCCAGATTTTTCAATGTAATTTATTCTGTGGTAATTGTCAATAATTAAATTAAATTACATTACATTACATTACATTACATTAAATACTTGGCCAGATTTTTCAATGTAATTTATTCTGTGGTAATTGTCAATAATTAAATTAAATTACATTACATTACATTACATTACATTAAATACTTGGCCAGATTTTTCAATGTAATTTATTCTGTGGTAATTGTCAATAATATTAAGGATTATAATTATTTATAACAATAATAATTATTTAATTTAATTTAATTTTTATGGAGTTTTTATTGCCTTATTTTACAGATACAGTCATAGAAAGTAAAATGGTGTCATTTAAACATTAGATATAAGTTCAAATTAATAAAGTTAGTGTCTCATTTACGTTTTTTTAAACTATAAAATATAGAAATCTCTGTAACATTTTCAGATGTACATGCTCCCCTTTTTTATCAAATAAAATAGTGACAAAAACTTGTTAAAAGAAGCTACAGCAACTGTGATCTGATAGGTTGAGGTAGATCAAATTCAAACCTGTGTTTCTCACACGGGCACCAAGCCTCAGTACTGTCACTTTTTAGGTTTTATGGGTTTTCAGCTATACAGTTACATAGATTTGATTATTTTCCATTTGTTATCCATGGTGTGCAGTATAATTACAGACGATGTAAAGCTCATCAGCCATATCAGAGCCTGCTGTAATTGCCATGACAGTAACAGTTAAATCTTCCGAATGAGCTTCGGAAGTATGAAGCACCTTTCTTAGGAACGTGTCCAGTCACTTCCGACTGTGTGCGGTTCCATTAAACGCCACCTGATCCCCTGCTCAGGTTTCCTGCGAGAGCTCGTAGCCATCGGCCGCTCATTGTCCCTCTAAGCCATGTCTGTTTGCGCTCTTCTGATTCAGATTCGGACTCCGAGTCCTCGCTGAGCGCCTGTGAGACAGCCGGCCATTCGGACCAAGACAGAGAGGACTTCAAGTCCGAGCTATACTGCAGCATCTCAAGTAATCTCAGCGACAGGATGTCCCGGGAAGACCGTCGTGGAGAGGAAGAGGACGATGATGAGGTGGCCAGAGTAAACGGACTGAGGAAGCACAGGTAGGACTAACTAAAACACAAACTAGCATAACAACTATTCAGTGCTACATATATCTGGCGTAACACCGTGCGCTTTTTAAAATTGTTTTAAAAGGTTAAAAGTAGCCAAAGCATTTTAAATAAAAACAAACTTGCACAAATAAACATGCCATGTAGCATTCAGCTCTGTTTGTTTTTTAGTGTCACTTTATTTGTCTCATTTCTTAGACGTAACTTCTCTGTTTTGTTTTGGTTTGCACTTTGTGGTAAATAATTTAGCGAGCCGAGAACAGAAGAGGCACTCATAATGAAACGGTAAAAAATTGATGAGGCAGCCGAGTTTAACGCCGTAATTTGAACTTTTAAGGCCCAGCCTGTTGATTGACGGCCCATTGACAAATAGTTGACTGCTAGTTACAGAGAGTTGTTTTTATTTACTGGATTACAGTATTTTAGAATATTGTATTTAGAAAATGCAAGATGATGCTCATATTATAAATATTTTTTAATATAGTGATTTAATTAATTTATATATATATATATATATATATTTGTGTGTGTGTGTGTGTGTGTGTGTGTATTGTATGTATATATATATATATATATATATATTTTTTTTTTTTTAATTTTTTAAAATATATATTTTGTTTGTTTCTTTGTTCATAGTCACATTACAGTTACTTTATGGTTTACAGAATGCTGATTATTTACACAATGATAGTATTCACCCTATTTTTTTTCCCGTGATGAAGATTCGCAAACTCCTAAATTAACACCTAAATTATGTAATTAAAGTCATCCTGAGATTTGAAGTTAACATTTCAATAATCTTCCAACAGATTCACGTGTCCTCTGATGGTTATTCTCTTGGTTAATTGTCATATATGTTATTCTGTTTTTTTATATAACCATAATCCCATTCAAATCTACAAACAAGTTATGTGAAAAGTAAGCTATGTGTGTGTGTCTATCTGTCTATCAATCTCTCTAAGACGCATAAAATATTTTAAAATATAAAGAAATAATAATTGTGTATATATGCTTGTACCATTTTTATATTAATACTATATAAAATGCAACAGTATGTTTACATTGAGCAGGTACAGTATAAAAAGAGCATGTTTCTGTGTATCTTGAGCACTTTGAAACTGATCGGGACACTGGCCTTACTTTGTTGAATAAGATATAAAGCTTCCGTTACCTGACTGATAACGCCAGTCTAGACGTGCTCTGTCTGCATGACAACAGTAGAAACGGTTTCCATGGAAACAACTAACTAGCCCTTTTTTAGTGCTTTCTTAATGTAAACAGACATTTTTCAGAGGCTGACAAGGCACAGCTCAGTTACCTTTAATTATTCCGCAGGACTAGTTTACCAGCTCCCATGTTCTCCAGAAATGACTTCAGTATCTGGAGCATACTAAGGAAGTGCATTGGGATGGTGAGCTATTTACTATCATAGGATCATGTGTGTTTTTCAGGCAAAACACTGTAATTAAGCACCATATCTTCTCTCTTTCAGGAGTTGTCTAAGATCACCATGCCTGTTATTTTTAATGAGCCGCTGAGCTTTCTACAGAGACTAACAGAATATATGGAGCACACGTACCTCATCCATCAGGCCAATGCTTCAGACGACTCTATTGAGAGAATGAAGGTAATTACACATCAGTAAAACCCTTACAAGCCTAACAACTATAAAATGTGGCCAAATAATCACCCAGCTTGAAATAGTTAATTATTTAAGTAATTTATTCATTTATTTAATTAAATTAAAGAAAACAAGTTGATGTGTTTTCTATCCAGTGTGTGGCCGCGTTTGCTGTATCAGCTGTGGCGTCTCAGTGGGAAAGGACGGGTAAACCCTTCAACCCCCTGCTAGGAGAAACGTATGAGTTAGTCAGGTGAGAGATTCCAACACTGACTGAATGCTAATATATTAGTATTGACATGAGCATGAATTGTTCATGTTTGTGGGCTAAATCCAGTTATTTCAATAGTAGTTAAGTCAATTGTGATTTTAATGTGAGTGATGAAAGATTTTTGTCTTCATAATGTTGCTAATGTGACTGCATCTTTAACCTTCTGGTACTGCTCTCGTGACAGTCAAAAATGATGTTTTGTTTATTTATTTTTTTCAATGAGATGAATATACTCTATTTTTTTTTCAATAGGTTTTTTAAAAGTTAATATTTTGTATGTTGTTTTTAAAAATTATATTATTACTGAATGTTTTGGTAGGTAATTTGCTCTGGAATTATCACAGAAGTTATGAGAGAAAAACATAGACATGGCAGATTCGAACATTATTAAAATCACCAAGTACGTCTGTGAAACAAAAATGTCTCTAACCACCCCCTGTAAAACTAGTCCCATACAAATAGGGCTTATGTTCTCAGAACTGCAAGTTTATATCTCACAGTTCTGACTTTAGAACTCGCAATTCTAAATTTATATCTCGCAATCAAGACTTTATATCTCGCAATTCTGACTTTATATTTCACAATTCTGACTTTAAATCTCGCAATTCTGGCTTTAGAACACGCAATTCTGACTTTATATCTCGCAATCCAGACTTTAGAACTCGCAATTCTGACTTTATATCTCGCAATCCAGACTTTAGAACTCGCAATTCTGACTATATATCTCGCAATCCAGACTTTAGAACTCGCAATCCAGACTTTAAAACTCGCAATTCTGACTTCTATATCTGGCAATTCTGACTTTAGAACTCGCAATCCAGACTTTATATCTCGCAATCCAGACTTTAGAACTTGCAATTCTGACTTTAAATCTCACAATTCTGACTTAGAACTCGCAATTCTGACTTTATACCTCGCAATTTTGACTTAGAACTCGCAATTCTGAGAAAAAAGGCATAATTGTGAGATAAAAAGTCGCAATAACCTTTTTTTATTGAGTAGCGAAAATGGGCTTGCATACATTTTTGACACTTCAAGTATTAATTGCAAGTGTTTACATTGCAAAGTTTACCATTCAAATAATTGTAAAAAAAAAAAAAATTATTCTCAAACAGCACCAGAGGAGGGTTAATATTAGCTATTAAATGTGAATATTTTTTTTTTTCAACCTTCAGGGACGATCTTGGTTTCCGGCTAATTTCAGAACAAGTGAGCCACCATCCTCCCATCAGCGCTTTTCATGCAGAAGGCTTGCAGAAGGACTTTGTGTTTCATGGCTCCATCTACCCCAAACTGAAGTTCTGGGGCAAAAGTGTGGAGGCCGAACCTAAGGGCATCATCACTCTAGAGCTTCCCAAGTAAGCGTCTGCTGTCTTTATAATGGTACTTCCCTAACTTTGTAAGGACGGATTGTCAAATAATAAACTCGTTGCAGGCATAATGAGGCATACACATGGATGAACCCAACATGTTGTGTGCACAACATCATTGTGGGACAGCTGTGGATCGAACAGTATGGTAATGTGGAGGTCATCAATCACAGGTATCAATGAGACTCTGAAATGTACTAGTTCTGGTTTATCTTCACTAGCTTTACTAATGCAGCCCTTTTGACTTATATTGGCCCACAGAACTGGTGAAAAATGCTGTCTGAGTTTCAAACCGTGTGGCCTCTTTGGTAAAGAATTGCATAAGGTCGAAGGCTACATCCTGGACAAGAGGTCAGTTGTTTGAAAATTTAATTTCCACAATAAATGTTCAAAATGTTATTTTAAACTGACTTATTTGTGTGTTCCATGAAGCAAAAAGAAAGTGTGCCACCTTTACGGGAAATGGACAGAGTGCATGTACATAGTCGACCCAGCTACATTTGATACTTACAAGAAGAGCGATAAGAAAGCATCAGAAGACAAGAAAAGCAGTAAACAGGTGTTTCTGAGTGTTTTTATACAACGTTATATTCTAACAGTGGTGAATGTGAATGGGCTGAATGTGAGCGATACACATATGGTTACTAACTGCTTGCTTGGTGTTTCTGAGTCATCTCAGACGTCAGACTCAGAAGAAACACCTCAGCCAGGTGGAGATTCACTGGAGGTGATCCCAGGAAGTCGTTTGCTCTGGAGAATAGCACCTAGACCAGTCAACTCTGCCCAGGTCTGTTCCAAAATATGAGCTCTGGGAATCCTTTCTTTCTTTCTTTTTTTTGTTTTTTTTTTGTAACAATATGAACATTTACATTTTTAAACAAAAAAAGTACTATTTTTGTGTATAGTAGTAATATATTCAATTTTACAACTTTATCATTAAGACACTGTAAACCCTTAAATGACTTTACAGCTGAAATAATAAAGAAGTTTTAACAGAAGAATTTGTAAACGTTTAATAACAATTCAGGCACATTATTTAAGCAGTATGTGTTTACAAGATTTTTTAAAAAAAAATCATACTAAGCTTTTCTGTTATTACTTTAGCTGATTTTACACTTGACGGTGACAATGTTGCAACTCTAAAATGACAGCTTTACAGCTCTCATAATGCAGAAGAATTAATAAAACATTTTTATTTTTATTAATTATGTAAAATTTTAATGTAATATTTATTTTTAAACCAAAAAAATGACTTAAAATTGGCTTATTATAAGTGCATCGCCATCCACCTTTTTTCTTTTTAATAAAACAAGGGACGAGTGGAAATTATTCTTGCTAGAATCAAAATGCTGTTGATTTGAGGATTCTTTTGAAATCTGAATTCTCATTTTCTGTATTTTGGTTGTATTTGCATATAAAAAGATGTACAGCTTCACTTCATTCGCAATGCAGCTCAATGAGCTGGACAAAGAGATTGAAGCTGCCATCCCGAAAACGGACAGCAGACTGAGGCCAGACATACGAGCCATGGAGAACGGAGACATCGGTACGAGTGTCTCCATGCAATGCTTTGTGCCATTGAGGATGATGCATCTAAGTCATACTTTACATCCTTAGTACTTGTACCCAAATGAGCTTTATTTACATATTCAGTGGTTGAATGTTTTTGAACATCTTAGACCTGGCCAGTGAGGAGAAGAAAAGATTGGAGGAGAAACAAAGGGCGGCACGTAAGAACCGCTCAAAGTCGGATGATGAGTGGAAGACAAGGTGCAGAAATATTTGTTTGCTTATTAAAAAAGTTACTACAGTTATTAAAGGTTCAAACAACAAACACATTCTATTATGTTTACTAAATTTGGTCATTTATTTATTTATCAGACCATCTTCATACATAGCTTAACAGTATCTACTCAAGTAACTCATTGATGTTTAACAGCGCTCTTAGTCCTGGTTCAGTGGGCACTGTCCTTTGCATTTAACCTCATTTTCCCCTTCATTTCTTCTGGCATTATCATCTATCCTGTGACTTTGCTGCGGTGAGCAGAAACGTCGCATTAGGCCCCAGGTTTGACGCTTGCTTTTTTTGCTCTGTTTTTTGCATTCAAATTTTTCACTCCGCAGTCGATTAATTGCCTTGAGCGACTGGGATCTATCCACAGTCTGTAATTATAGTACAAAACAACTTGTTTGTGGTAGTAGTCACATACATAATGTATAGGAGGTCACCAATATGAGCTTTTAAAGACTATTTAAACACAATTATTTACATGGAAGCCTGTTTCTCCACTGAATAAAAAAAAAAGTTATTGAGACTTTATATCACAATTCTGAGATATAAAGTCAGAATTGAGAGATATTAAGTTAGAAAAAGTTAGAGTTGCGAGATGTCATAATTGCTAGATATAGTCATAATTGCGAGAAATCAAGTCAGAAAAAGTCAGAATTAGCACATACGGAGTCAGAATTGCGAGATTTTTCAGCTCAAAATTGGACTTCATAACTCGCAATTGCGAGTTTATATTTCACAATTGAGTTATAAAGTCAGAATTGAGAGATATTAATTCAGAAAAAGTAAGAGTTGCGAGATATAAAGTCAGAATTGCGACATATCGAGTCAGAATTGCGACAAACGGAGTCAGAATTGCGACATATAGCTTTATAACCTGCAATTGAGAGTTTTTATCTCCCAATTCTAAGAAAAATATCACATGCAAGTTTGTATCACGTAAGTCTAAGTGAAAAAATCTAAATTGTGAGATAAAAAGTCGCAATTACCGCTTTAAAAAACTTTTATTCAGTGACTGAAACGGACTTCCATACATTTATGATGGAAAACAACTAGAGAACTTTTAATACTAGTATTACACCAAATGTATCCATACAGTATGTCATATCTACAGTATTTTTTATCATATGCAAATAGAACTTCACACTAAAGGAATGAGTTTTGTTTTTTTTATGTCCCCTTAGACAATAAATTTTTAATGTGGAATAAGACGATGTAAACAGAGCTCTCTGGCCTTCTACTGCGAGAGCAGGGTGAAACTTTACACCTGGTTTAAGTGTTACAGCCAAATGCTCCACCGAATCTATTCAACAAATAAGACGAATCTAATGGGGGTCAATGAAAAATTTTTGATGCATGCATTTTTGACTGATCCCAAGCAACTTAATTCAGTTTGACAAAACTAGAATAATGACGGTATAATCAATGTTTTACGTGTTTGCCGAACTGAATCTTTTTTTGTTGTTGTTGCCTGAAACAGGTGGTTTCACCAAGGTCCAAATCCACACAACGGCTCTCAGGACTGGCTGTTCTCCAATGTCTACTGGGACCGGGATTATTCTCAAGTACCGGACATCTACTGACCTACAGGAAACTTGCATCGATAAATTGTATAGTCATGACTGCGCGTAACGTAACTATAAAACTATGCAGGTGAAACATTTCAAAAATAATATCTTTCAAGAGAGAACTTTATTTTAAACTCACTGATTTGAAATTAGTTTTACAAGTTTTAATATTTAAATGCATATGCAACAGAAGTGTTTTAGGAGCTAAAGATTGTGACATATCATGAAGATGATAATCACAAGTTGGACTTGATCAGTGTACTGTAACGGCAATTATGGTTCTGTTTTATTCTTATGAAAAAGGTTTTTGGTTTAAAGCTTTGTTAACAGTTGTAGATTTTGGGTGTACCCCAAGGCTCAAGTCTGAGCCCGTTTAGTTTTCTGTTCATCGGCTTAAAAATGAACTTGGGATTTCTTAAGTCGGAACATTCCCTTTGTGTTGAGTGTGGAATGTGGTACAAAACAACTAGTTGTGAAAATGACTGTTACACTTTTGAAAAATCAGAATTCATATTCTCCACATACAATACAGTATTAGGACAGTGTGTCTATTTCTGCTGCTCTTTCTGTTGGTGTCACTAATATATTGACGAATGTCTTTTGTTATATTATAATATAACAGTCTTATTCTAATTATGTATTTATCATGAGTTAATTATTCATCTATTTTAAACTATAAAGTTGGTCAGGAACAGGAAGCTATACCGATCGCAGTCTACTTTTCACCCCATATCAGTTTATTTTGTGTGTTACATATTTTTGTGTGTATATTTTTTAGATTTATCTAACAAAATGCCTACAGAATAATGATGTGCATAAAAGGCATTAAAGATTGTATTTAGATTACATCTAAAAAATAAAAGCCTAAAAAAGAGGTGTATGAACAATTTATGCTATTTCAAAAACATGGTTTTTAATGTTTTTATACCTAGAAATTGTGAGTAAATTTCCAGCACCTTTTTTTTTCGTTTTCCTTTTTACAAAATATGCCGTTACTATTTTGTTGAGATAAACGATTTAGCGCGTCCTAACGAATCAGACATTTTGCAAAACCGCCAAACCATTATTAGATCAAATAAGCGATTCGTTAAAAAATCTGGCATTGTAAAAACCTTCTAAAGCTCGAAATATAGTAATCCTAATCAATTGAAATTTGAGGATTAAGGTGCACAACTATAGGTCTAGTGATGCCCCTTCCAAAAAAGCATGATTGTTAACGTTTTTATTCTATTGCATCACTAAGATTTTCTTTTCAAATATAAAAAGATGAATTATTTTTTTGTCTTCTTTAAATCAAAGGGGTTGGGAGTCGACAGAAAATGTCAACTAAATTGAATGCTTTTTTTTTTAGGTCTTTATGTAAAAAGAGAAAGATATCAAAAATATATACATTAGAAAAATATTCATAAATCTGTTCTCACTTTTGGTTCAGAAAATGAAACTTCTGCGAACCATCGTAAAACAGTGAACACACTTAACTCAGATACAAAGTTTAATGGCAAGTTTCGTTATTTTATTATTGAAATTTCCTAATTCTATTGTCCTCACAAGGTATAAATACCCTGAACATCCAATATTGACACGTTTCACAGTGAAGACATGTGTTGAGCTTCTGGAGTTACTGACGAGAGAGACCAGAGGGAATCATGTACAATAGTGAATAAACGTTACAGCTACGGGCCGAGAAAATAAGAAGGTGCAAGTTTCACAACAATTTCACTAAATATACACCTACTTAAATCAATTCAAGTTATTCAGAGGCGACATTATCAAAAGGAGATACTAATGTGCTGTTAAAAGTCTACAAATGATAAGCCTGGGCCAAAAATATTATTACAGAACATCTGGCACAAAACAGAAACAAATACAAGATACGGCTCGTCAAAAACAAGGTCCAAAATGAAATGACCTCCTCTGGCCCGGAGGAAGACCAGTAGGTAGTTGTGCATGGTTTTCACTATCTGCTGACCAGCAGAGGACATGGCAACCAAAGTTATGCTGCTGTTCTTAAACGTAATATACAGAATAACAGATGAAATATGTTTAATATCCCCTGACGTATTACAAAGGGAACACATGGTTTAGTGTTAATATGGAACTTTGCAATACATACATTAAAAACAGCCAACCTTCAATGCAATGCGTTTTAACCTGACTCTAACACTAGACTAGTGACAGACCGATATATCAGACTGATTCAACATCCAATGTCTGATCAATTTGGCTTGCCGAGGGTAGATATAACCACTATCTACAACTATATCTATAGGTTTGTAGATATAAATAAAGCAACAAAGACATACAAATATTAGAATTTATATAATATTTCAGTAAAAATATAACATTAAAAAAATAAAAATTCAAAACTTAACCTGAGTTTGTTTGTATGGGTGTATATATATATATATATACAGAGAGAGATACATACATTAATATATCATTAATAAATAGCATAATATACTTAATGATTTATTATATGTAATTTTTATTGAAAATTAAAATAAATGTTCACATTTTTAAAGAATTTTTAATACCACTGGCTCCAGATTCAGGTCAAGTTTTGAAGTTTTATTAATTTATCGATCTATAAAATGTTATAATTTTACTGGACATTATATATATAAAGTAATTAATAATATACTGAATAAATGTTTATCATAGGGAAGTTTCTTTAAGTATATTATTTAAGTATATACTTAATTTATTTTATAATTCTTACAACTGCCTCCAAATTCAATTGACAATGTACATAATTTATATATTTTTTAATAATTTAAAACACCAATTTAATACTTCTACTGAAATGTAGTTTGAAATGTGAATAATAAAGAAAGATAACGAAACATATTTTATGCAAGCTGGATTTGAAAATAACTATAACTAAACAATTTTTGAAATCATAGCATCGCCATTTCTGTCTCATATCGGTCGGTCACTAACCAGACGCAAAACAATCTTGGTTTGACATAAAGGTAGTTATAGGTAAAGTTTGGATACTATTATTTCTTTGAGATTAAAGGTTACACAATATATATTTCATTTTTACGTAGAGTTCTATCCCATGCTAATGTGTTTGGTATGATAGCGCAAGCTCTGGGAAAGGATCTAACCGGTTGGTCTACTCTTGTGTTTCTTCGTGAGAGTTACTTCTCTAGATCAATCCTGGACGTAAACGTGAATGTGAAAATTAGATTAGATCGCTGGGACCAACAGCTACATGAAGAGTGAACCTTTTCAATACTAAGCGGAAAAATATTGGCGAACGAGTCCTCTGTGACCTTAAGTCAGCTGACTCTCTCAGTTTCTCCCTCCAGAAAAGCAGGATTACTTCAAATGGCTTTCGTTTGAAAAAGTGCTGGACAGGAGCTCTTCTGAGGTGGGAAAGGCCGGGTCAGTGAGGGACCACTTCCTTTATGGAGGCGAGGGCTGAATGGATGCGAACGTGCAGCCGGTTCTCGAAGTCGTAGCCGGTGTAGTTCTCCTGAGAGCAGAGGTAGTCAGCATCTGCACTTAACTTACTGACGCTTTCAAGACACTAAAGACCATTGCACACAGAGTCCGTCATTTTCACACGCTTAAAAATACGTTGAATTGATCGCGTTTACACATGGCCTACGAAACTTTCATCCGTTATAAAAAAAAAACAGGTTTGATTTTTGGTATCTGTAGTATGCATTTTGATAGAAAGGATGAGGAATATGAAAAATCGAAAATTTGGGACTTAAATCTTACAGTCTTACCTTGGCCTGAAGCAGCAATGATCTTCCTTTACTCAGAGTCTTAGGAGGGAAAAGAGAAAGTAGATTTAAAAGACTAAGAAAAGAAACTACTTAGTTTAGAACGTGAGTAATCTTGAAAGTCTACGTGATCTGACTCTTTATTTGTATTTATTTATTTTATTTATCAAAATATATTAAATGTGCGTGTGGTAAGAGCATCTATGGCATATCACGTGGGCTAAAACACACAAGGAAATGCGTTGTTAAAAATAATATCATAGGCATCGCATTCGGACTCTAGATTTATCACAGAGGCTGTGAGAGAAAAACACAGACATGGCAGGTTCGGATGGGATTAAAATCACCAAATACTTCTGTGAAACAAAACATTCCCTAACGACCCCCTGAAAAACTAGTTCCCTTCCCAATACGGCTTTACTTTTAGTCATTATTTAGGTAGCACACATATTCTGAATGCCTTTGGCGGAATTCAAATGAGCCATTTTAATCTTGATTAATTTCAAAATTAATATTTTACATAAACAAAAACTTTTATTTTGCATGCGATTAATTGTTGCTCAGCACTAATAAATTATTATACATTATAATAAATAAAACTTAAACTTATAATAATGATAATTAATAAATATTGGATTATATATACATAATAATTTTTTTAAGAAATTGGTTGAACTTATTATGCGTGTATCGTATGTATACATTTACAAATTCTTTTTATGAGTTAAGGCTTATATTGAGTAATTAGTTTACATTTTAGTTTATTATTTAAATATTTGTATTTTATATTTAGTTAGTAATTTATATTTAATATATATAATATTCATTTATATTTATTTAGTTTATAAATATTTGTAGTGTATATTTAGTTAGGGTTTTATATTTCATTTATAAAAACATAAATATATATATATTTATAAACTAAAACTTAAAGTCCTAACTATAATTAAACAATTTTCTTAATACAAAAATATCTAACAATTAAAATAAATGAATTAATTAATAAATAATTACCATTAATATAATTATTTGGCATAATACAAATAATATTATATCAATTAATTAATTACTCATATTTTATAAATTACAATAAACAATATTAAATTACAGAAAGTATATTTATAATAAACACACACGTATAACAGCAATCTCAATTTCTTTTCATTTTTACTGTTTAATGAAAATTCTAGTTGATTAATAAAGAATACATAAACACCACACTGTGATAATCATGTGGTGTTGGAGTGATTTTATTATTAGTATTAGTAGTAGTAGTAATGTTCAGTAGTTGTATAACATCTTAATCCTTGTAATGGTATTTTCAGAATAAATTACTAAATGACAGTTTGAACTCGAACATAAGGAGTTGTGATTAAAAATAAAAATCTACCAGAAGCTGATAAATAAATAAATGTTTAAATCCAGTGGCTTGCATCAAAGAATAAAGTGATGTTGAATGTTATGTACCTCAGGTTTAGCCAGTAACACACAGCCCAGCTCATAGCAGGAATAGGGCTGCACATAGCTATTACTCAGCCGGCCGTATTCATCCTGCGCCGCCAGCTGGAACGACTAGAAACATAATCAGTGTGTGAGAGGATAAACAAGTTGCCACACCAATCTGAAACAGGTTTTATAGCATTTGTGCTCTTATATCTATTCTATTTTAGTGTTACTGTCTCTTTAAGACTTGAACACATGAGTTGCAACAACCTGAACGAACCTGAATAGCATCTTTAATATTGCCAAGACATTTCTGAATAGCACCAAGCAGCAGGTGTTTGAGTCCCAGGCTCGACTGCTCATCCAGCCCCTGTAGCACTGAACACAGCATCAAGATCAGGGTTACACTGAGCTCGGAGCTGAACGCCAGCACACATTTCCTCACAACGCTCTTTACCTTGGTTCATGAGCTGGAGTTTGGAGGACGAGCAGTTTGGAAGAGCTTTCCATAAGTACAGCACCTCCACAACACCCAGAATACACAGCTCTCGCGTGAGGGACACCTTCCTCAGCCTCTCTGCCTAGAGACACAAACAGAGCAGAAGAAAAGCTTTTAAAGTGAAAATAAAAAATTATTTAGTAAACTGCTTTAGAAATGTTAATATGTCAACAAAGCAGAAGAATAGTTTTTCCAAGTAAAAATAAAATAAAAATAATAAAATAAATGGGTTTAGAAAATGTAATAAATGTAACAATTATTTTTATGTTTTAAATTACAAATTTATCTATAATTTGTGGTTATGTCCATTACTGTACATTAACATAATTTATAATTAATATAAAACTTATTTTTGTATCATAAATCATAACTATATTTATTAACATATTCATTAACATATATGTATATATAATTATGATTATGTTTATAATCTGTACGTTCTTTCCATATTTTTGTATATATATATTTATATATATAAATGTTAGTTGTATATTAAATATATTTAAAATTATGAAAATACAGACAAATATTTCAAAACATCAAAATATATGCTGTATGTGTGTGCATATATATATATATATATATATATATATATAAATATAAATTATAGTAATAATAAATAATAAAAAAATGTAAATGT
>JAUCMT010000053.1:6191947-6203073 GCA_032357475.1 Enteromius thamalakanensis
CTATTAAAGTGTAGAATTAAATAAAAAAAACTATTTTTACAAAACTCTCTTCTATAAAAAATAAATAAATAGATATATATATATATATATATATATATATATATATATGAATGTAGAATAACATTTAAAATTTTTAAATATTACAAAACGCACTTGATATCCTCCTATAAAATAAATACTTAAAAAACGACATCACTTGGTAGACAAAAAATTATTTGCTATTATAAACATATTGTTTCTTTCTCGCCATTATTTCACTTCCTGTCAACTCCTTTTAATGGCCAGGATGAATGGAGAGCAGCGCTGCAGGAGACAGGACTGTGAACAAGAGCTTGTGCTGACTGTGTCACATAACACATATAACAGAGATAGACTAGAAATGATGGGCTGATGTCAAACTAATTACACAAGAAAAAAAACCACCTTGGGCTGCCCAGCTGATGACAGCCATTGTGTGGTGTTTCCAGCACGTCATTGTTAACAGTTTACTAGGGTTTTATGAACTTTAGAGACACTTTCGGTTCTCTAGGAGTCTGTGCCTGTGTCAAAAGTACTGGAAGTACTAACCAAAACTATTTAGCTGAATTCACTTACCAAGAAGCTGACAAAACTGGCACCGAAGCTCATCAGTGGACTGTGGGTCCTGCAAACAGAACAGGGAATCATGGGATATGACATAAGTTTAGCCAGGAATGTATATATACATTTAATACAGCTTTGTGAATGATTCATAACTCTGTGCATGCCTGCTTATAAGATTATATTTTGCATTAAACAAGGAATTATCCGCATAAAGCCAAGGCGCTAAGCTCCTAACAGCATTAGACTTAATATCCATGAATATCTGTATCCTTAAGAATGTCTTAAGTAGCAGCTTCTACTGACATAAATCCTCGGGCTCGGCGTATGCATTTCTAACGTGTTGCTTCGGTTTAAAGCAATATTTGTCCTTTTGATTACTATTAGTCATGTAACTCAAGTCAAAATGATACCAAAGATGACTTTCCACTGGATTTTCTGGGACACTCTTTTGCTTTTATCACTCTAATCACATATAATGCACATTATAATCTTCATGCATTTAACAGGAGGATTACTGTGCAGCTTGCACCCATGCCTAGGGCTACATGGACCAGGCAAACACACACCCATCATAATTATTATTTGTTGTCTGTGATGTGAAGATGTGGCTGAACGGTGTTATTTAGATTTTATTTTAGTTAATTTTTTTTTTAAGAAACTTTCTCAATGGTTTTTACTTTTACTAATAAGCCTGCCATTTACGGTGTTTAACTGATTCATTCAACAAGCATTAAACAGTCGCATGCCTTCAACCCTGTTACCTTAGTTACTGTCAGAACAAATAATCAAACCAATAGCTAAAAGTTAGTCCATCTGCAAGCCAACATTTTGTCCCAATATAGCTAGCACTCAAGTAATACTGATTTGAGCTAAATCATACCCAATCTGATGCTTTTCATTACAAATGAATGAATGAATGTGACCCTGCATGTATTTGGATCAATAGCCAACAATACATTGGATGGGTCAAAATTGTAGATTTTTCTTTTATGCCAAAATTCATTAGGGTATTAAGTAAAGTTAATGTTCCATTAATATATATATATATATTATATATAGTGCAAATAACTTTGAATGTGATTTTTTTGATGATTTTATTTATTTTTTTTGCACCTTCAGATTCCATATTTTCAAAGATTTGTGTCTCAGCCCAATGTCGTCATATACCAACATTACCATATATTAATTGAAAGCTTGCTTATTTAGCTTTCAGATAATGTATTTCAATTTCCAAAAAACTGACCCTTATGCCTGGTTTAGTGGTCCAGGGTCACAAATTAAATAAAATATTAAAATTACTACCTAAATGTATTGCAACAAAAACAGAAAATACGCAGTATATAAAGAAACAGGCCTATTTGACTTTATGTTATGCAATTAAAGACAGCACACACTTACATCATTACTAGATATAATACATTGCTATATATTACACACACAAACACACATATATGTATATAGTTTGAATTGTCTTGTCCCATGTAATGATCATATAGACAGAAAGTGAATAGAAATGAAAAATGCCGTTTATGCATAAAAAAAATCCCATTTAACAATGCACATCACTCTAAAATCATAGATGCACATTGATTTGTACCGGTATCTCCTGAAGAGCTCGTCGCTTTCTTTGAAGCCATTATTGAGCAGCATATTGATGCCTTGAAACGCCAGCTCGGCGTCATCTATCTGCTCGGCTTTCTCTTCAACCTGCTGCTGCGGGGAATCAGGGCCTGCCATCCTGTCTGTTTACTCCTTTATGCGCCAAAAAAACTCGTTCTTCTGTAAATAAACCGCAGAGGGGGAAAACAGTCAAAGGTTATTTTGAGCGAGCGAGCGAAACGCGCTGAATAAATAACCACCTGCGCCGCGTCGCGCAGCGCCAAATAATCAGAATGCTCTTTCCCTCACCAATGCACGGCTGACCGCTGGAGAAAATCGTCTGGATATAGTTTGGTCCCTTTCGTGTCCGATCTGCGGTGCTAAGATGTTTTGAGATCCGCAATCGTCCCCTCCATCAGGCCGCCGCGAGCTATGAAATATCAGCTGGCTGCATATCAGCAGCGCGCGTTACGCAATGTTAAAGGAGCAACAGAGCAGTGACGTTATTGTCCCGTATCCGCTTGTCATTCACTCCACTGAGGAGCTGTAGGTGATAGAGCCGACTCTGCTTTCAGACGGGAGCTTGACTGTAACACGCCCTTTGCCTCCAACCAGGAAACGACTACCATCATTAACCCTTGCAGCTTCTCTGGCCTTAGCGGCGGGGGTTTGGATTCATCGTGAGTCGAATCTTTGGAATCGATTCACATGAAAAAGATTCACTCATCGAATGGTTCGCTATGCCAGTAGGTTGCGATGCGAGTATAGAAGCGAATAAAATAATAAAAACAAAAGCGTAAATACAGAGTTTATATCGCACAATTATTATGTTTTTCTCACAATTTTTTTTCGCAACAAAAAGACTTTTGATTCTTACAGTTGTGAAATTGTATATAATATGACTCATTTAATAATTGTGGGTACACATTTGGTGTCCCCGTCAACTCTGTTACCTAAGTAGACTTACAATGGAGAAAATAGTGTAACAGAGTTGACACTTTCATTAAAATTTTCCCAAAAACTCCATAAATGCTAAGAACACATGACACTTATGAAAACATGATTAAACAAGCTTTAAATAACCCGATGTGAGATCAGTAATAGATTCTGCTTTTCTTTTGGTATTGTGGTAACAGAGTTGACGTTTTAAAAATAACTTTTTAAATTCAAATATTTTCTCAGAAGGAGCACAGATACTTTTCAGTGCTACAGATCTTTTCAGTGAGTAAAAGTGACATCACTTCCTGTATCTTCTACAATTCTAAAAGATAATTCCAGAAATTTAAAGGAAAAATATGGTTTGGTAACACAAGTTTTGGGGAAACACACAAAAAAATTAATTTTAAATAATTTAATGTTGTAGAATTAAGTAAGTAACTATTTAGGGCTTTAATAAATTAAATGAATAAACTGTTGCCAAAAGACAAAATACACTGACAAGTGTGAACAATAAATCATGATTTTTAGCTATTTAAGACACTTTTATTATATTTTTATAGACTGCACATCTTGTAATTTCCGTAATGAACAATAATAAATAAATCAAAATAGCAACAAAATGTAACAAAAAAAGTAGAAAAAATAATGATTTTGTTTTTATGGGGACACCAAATGTACCCGCAATTATAGAATCACCCATATGCAATTCTCAAAGTCTGAATTGTGAGATGTTACGTTACTACGTGAATATTTAAAGAAATATTATAAACTTAAAGCACATTTTTAAAAGCATTTTTAGTGATTCTTAGCGAATTTCCATTGTGTGGAACTATAAAAAACATTTATATTTTTGTTTATGTTTTTGTTATGTTATGTTTATATCATTTTGTTTCTTAATGACTGTATTTACATGATTTTTCATTCATTTAATCTTTTACTTAATCCAACTAAATTCTATTAATCAGAATGATGGTCATGAGGTTTCCAACAAGTAAATAGTTTCATTTTCACTGCACTCATGTGAATGACACGAGACAACGCAAAATGTTCAGGAGAGCTTTCAGCATGGCCTGAACAAGGAAGTACATGTTATTCACACATTAATGCACATGTTATGAATAAATGATAAGTGCAGGCAGACGTCTGAACTAATTTCTGTGGTGCATCAAACAGCACAGATGTAGCAGCTGTGTAAATTCATTTATGAGGCACAAGGAGAAGCACAGACAAAGCAATAATTGAAAATATATTTTTATTTTCATACACATTTTTACATTTAAGGCTTCATTAACATTCATTCCAAGAATTAAGGAAATGTGATTAGAATTTTTTTTTATATCTGTGCATATCTAATTTTAATGTCATTTTCCAAAACAATTACCCAAAACAATCATAATTAATATTTTGCGAAGGGCTTAACTCCAAAATTAGTCTGCTGAGCTACGCTTAATTTCTGTTTCCATCATTCTGCCGGGCACTCGTTGGTATTTATGGAGCCGAATATGCTTGTCACCTCATCAAATGTGATAGGATTTTGATTAAGCTGCATATTTTGCAAACACCCCACATAAGATTCCCGCATTTCCACTTCTTTGTTTCGATTCTCTGTATTAACAGAAAGAGAAATGCAAAATTTTATGCCTTTCTTAAAAGAAAAGAGGCATTTTTGTTACATCTAAACTGGCTTTACCTGAAATGCCACCGATGTAGATCATTTCATGCGATGAAGGACGGTATACAGACTTTAGTTTCACCCAAGAGGACACTTCATCCACTCTTAGCTCAATGGTTTTCCACCGTATGGACACTGAAATTAACGAAACCACATATTTGCTGTAACAACTATGTCATTTATGTCATCTACTTTACTTCAAAAATAGCAGTAAAATAGTACCTGACACATAATGATCTCCATCGCAGAGGGATCGTGTCAGGGTCAATGCGGAGACATAGCGGCGCTGTCCATCGTACGCTGTTAACATCACCTAATAAGCACAATCCACACAAATTGTATATCGTATGTATGTGATATTGAGCGTTTAGGAGTGTGTCTAAAGCGTGAATAATAGGATGATGGTGAATGATTTCCAGATCCTGAGCACCACTGACAAGAATCTATGTGAGATCGAAGAATCTCAAAAGTAGAAAGAAAGCACGCATTCAAAAGCAGTTTCAGTGCTCTGGATACCGGATACCGTTACGATACTGGATCAACGTAACGACAATGGTTACCGAATAACGATACTGGATCAATATAACAATAATGGATACGAATAATGATACCGGATCATCAAAAACGGATACCGAATAATGATACCGGATCAACATAACAATAATGGATACGAATAACGATACTGGATCAATAATAACGGATACCAAATAATGATACCGGATTAACATAACAATAATGATACTGGATTAACATAACAATAACGGATAACAATACTAGACAGCGAATAACGATAACGGATCAACATAACGATACCGGATACTGAATAACAATACTAGATACCGAATAACGATACCGGAATAACATAATACTGAATACCGAATAACGATACTGGATACTGAATAATAATATCGGATCAACATAACAATACTGGAAAACAATACCGGAATAACATAATACCAGATAACGATAGTGGATACCGACTAATGATACTGCATCAACAAAACAATACTGGATACCAAATAACGATACCAGATCAACATAACGATACCGGATACCAAATAACGATACCGGATCAACATAACAATACCGGATACCAAATAACGCTAGCGGATCAACATAACGATACCGGATACCAAATAACGATACCGGATCAACATAACGATACCGGATACCAAATAACGATACTGAATCAACATAACGATACTGATAACAATTACAAAAAGTAAGCTATTTCCTAAGTGTGCAAGAAGAATAAAGTGAAGAGTCCAAAAGCATGTATGTGCAACACAATTGAATGCTTGTTAAGCATTATAATTCTGTATGCTTGCATTGCATGTTTTTGGTCTTATCTTCCTTTCAGATTTCGTTTTTAATAAGAATGCTACAAATATTCTGAACCCATTTTTTCATTTACCTTTCCTTTCTTGAGAAACAAAGTAAGTGTCCGTCCACGGTTATCAATTTTGTGGAAGACTAGGCCGGTGAGATTCCTGGGTCGAAATTCAAAAGCCAGGTTGTACGTAGAACCAAAGATAAGGTGTTTTTCTGCCAAGCAAAAATATTTAATTAATGTTTTGCATGCATTTATCATTTAACACATGTAAAAACACAAAGGGCCAAACCTAAAATCAAATGTGCGCCATTTCCAGCAAAATAGGCCCCTTTCTCTGTGACCCCTTTGAAGCAGGGCGTAACCCCACGACTGACAGCAGGATCCACGAGGAGCACCTTAAAAACCCTAATGTCTCGAATGCATCCAATTATACTCTTCTGAGGCACTTTTTCCTGAGATAAAAAGTGTGATGCAACTTTAACAGAACAGAAGGCTTGTGGTTAAGCTACATGCTGAAATAGGGAAGTTACACGTTCATACTTGTGTTCTGTGAAGCATCTGAAATCTTCCATGTCCCACATAGATAGGAGACTGCAGATCATGTATGAATTTCAGTGGATGTCCACTGAGTGTTTGAACTCCATCCACCGCTAGATGGAAGTTGTGTTGCTTCGTGCTAGACCTGATCTGTACGCACAACATAAATTAAAATATTAAGATTTTGAAAATTTACACAAACACAACATTTTAGCATTTTGCTACATACGTTGTGCCAGTAACCATCGTTTATCTTTCGAGAGGAGATTACTTCATCTGCCCCAACAGAGAGTTTGACTTTTCCATTCTCCAAATATAAGATCACAAGAGGAAGACCGTGTTTATCTGAAATATGGAGTAAAAGTCCTTCAGATGATCTGGTACAGACGTCTAAGGAGAAATGCACCCTATAGGAAAAAAGAGCAGCTCGTAAATGGGCTACAAAATGAAGTATAAATACGTAATTAACACCATTTACCTGTTATTGAGCTCCTCTGGGTCTATGTTAAACTGCATGTGACTGTTGGAACCAAGGTGGTAGGTGTTTCTGACAGACTTTGGGTTTCTACAGCCTTGTTTAGATCTTCCCTTTAAACAGCAAAACATAGTATATTAACATTTAATATAAAGAAATAGGTGAGAAATCTCTCAAAGTTCATTAAAATATCTTAATTCGTTTCGATGAACGAAGGTTTTACTGGTTTTCAATGACATAAGGGTGACTGAGTGTCAGAATTTTCATTTTTAGGTGAACTATCACTGTGATTACTAACCTTTAAAATATGCATTTGTCTAATAATCTAAATGCACATAATGTTTAAAAGTGCACAACATTTTTCTCCTAACGTTTCACTGACAGAGTGTTCTACTCAATACTGACACCTAGTGGTGTGGAGGCAGTTTCATCTAAGAACAAACCTTTTCAGTTGCCAACGACAATGCAGAATACTCAAGTCTATCATAAACCCAGATAATGCTTTTTACTTTTTAGTGTAACAATAGAAACTGACTAAGAGTAAATGCACTAGTGAAACCTCCCTAATATATATATATATATATATGTAGTAAATATATAAAAATGTATATTTGCCTCACAACTCTCATTGGAACACATCATCTCCTTTCTTGATAACATCCCTAATCATTTGTTCAGTGCATCTTTAATAGAGTTTGATCATGTGAAATACCGAATTGCTGTTGGATGGAATTCCAGCATGTCTTGCACGCTTCTTAGTAAAGTCCAGAGGGGCATGCTCTGCTTTACAAAATCCCAGAGATATATTTCCAGTCTGACTGAATCCGCTCAGGTCAGCTGGAATATAGTCGGTCTGTAGACTGAACCATAACGCTATTATGAGTGTCTTGTTCCTATTATGAGTTATAATAACACAATAAAGCAACTCATAACATCAAACCTCCGTATATACAGGTTCCTCATGCAGCCTTCAAATAAACCATCCCCTAAAATCACATTTTCTCCAAGTTTAGTGAATGTGGATGAGGAGGGTGGGTCTCTAATATCAGTGTTGTCAACGTTTAGCTGCATCCTGATGGGAAAAGTTCAGCACTAAGTGTCGAAAAGCATTCAAATACATTATTTTAATATAATATTTCCATCTTACCCTGCTCCACTTCTGTAGGCCGTTACGTAGTGCCACTTTCCAATTTCGCATTTGTTTGTGGATGTTATTTTTTCCTTATTGTCACTCATTTCAACATAGCCGTCATTCAAAGACAGCAAAAACTCATTAATCTAAAAACCAAAAGGAATACATCAATAAATCTTAAAATTAATTAAATACCTAAATACAATACATTAATATATTATTATTAAATAAATATGTACATATTCTTACAAAGGTTCGATTTAGATGCATCAAAAACAATATGGCCAACTCAGAACCTTTTACATAGAAAATAAATACATTTCTTGATCAACTAACCATTCCACCAGTCATTATTAAGGATGAAACATTCTTCTGGGATATCTTAAATCCTAGTGAAACCATTGTCCCTGAGTCTGTGTCGTTAACAGGAGGTGACAAAGAGAGAGTACTTCCAAATTTAAAAGTAGCCTCTCGGGATCCCTGAAAACAAGCAACCAGAATCCATTCAGATGAATTTTCTCCTGATAGACAAACATCGTCCACCGAAACGGTCTTACCAGTATAGGAGCTGGACAACCTCGGACAATTCCAACTTCCTCTGTAAAAGAAGCAGTGACATCTACATGGACGTTATTGACACATCCTTTAAGTGGCTGAAGAACAATATTATAGCTGGAGGCAGAAAAATACAATATTATGAAAACATGTCCGGGTCACTTTTTTCAGGCATTTACTCTGTCCTGCACCATAATCATGCAGAGCTGAAAAAGTGCATCAATAAAGAAACAAAAAAGAGAAGAAAAGTACTTTTTCCGGACTTCAGCTGGAACACCCCCAATATAAGCCTCCTTAAAGAGCCCTCTGACGTTTCCGAAAAATATTTTGATGTTGTTTGAGATCGTTATTGCTGCTGGTCTGTCATCATTCAGAATTATTATGATATTGATGAAGTTTGTCTATAGAAGAAATGGGATATAACATAATTGACACTGCATCCAAAATATGTTCACATGATATATGTAAGTATTATGTAAATGAAATATACATATACAGTTGAAGACAAAATTATTAGCCCCCCTTTATTGGTATATTTGTTTTAAATTAACATTTTCATCCTTCCGCGAAACGATGTAGTACCACGTGACTAACATTCAAACGGTTGTCCAGTGTTTGTCACAAGATTGTGCCAAATGGTAATCTTTGTTGGCGAAGAGGGATTTTACACATACAAGTAGTCCCGGCTATGCGTTATCACTTTGGAGCTATTTTTATTTGAAAAGAACGAACTGGCAAATGTCTCAACTGACCAATCAGAATCAAGCATTCCAGAGAGCCGTGTAATAAATAGAAATAAACGTATAACCAAGAATCAAAAAATTGTTAGCCCTCTGATGTTAATAGTCAATAGTGTCTCACTTTTGCTTGATAACAGCCTTTAGTCGTTCACTGTAGTTCTCAACACGTTTCAAGCATATGTCTCCTGAGGAATGACTTCTTAGCAAATCTCTCAGGTTCCTCCAGATTTGTTGGTCTTTGGCACAAACTCTGGACTTTAGTGTGCCTCACAGATTTTCTATTGGATTCAAGTCTGGGCTTTGTGCAGGCCAGTCAAGTACGTTCACTTTGCTTATTTGGAGGTATTTCTTCACCAGAAGTGAAGTATGCTTTGGGTCGTTAACATGCTGGAAGACACATTGTCGACCCAAACCAAGATTTCTTGCAGACTGTCTGAGGTTGTCTTTCAAAACCTTCTTATAATTTTCCTTTTTCATGTTTCTTTCAACCCTGACAAGATTCCCAGTACCAGCACTGAAACATCTCCACAGCATTATCCTCCAGCACCATGCTTCATTGTGGGACGCTGTTCTTGGGGTTGAATACCTCTCCCTTCTTTTTCCAAACATAGGTGACATATCTATGGTCAAAAAGCTCCAGTTTTGTCTCATCTGACCACAGGACATGTTTCCAGTATGCATCGCTTTTCCCCAGGTTGTCCTTAGCACACTTCATTCTAGCTTGGAGGTGTCTCTTCTTCAGAAATGGAGTCTTTCTTGGTTTCCTCCTCACAGTTCATTCCTGTGCAGGTCTTTGTTGAGACATCAGGCCCAGACTTGGCTAAGTCATTCACTAGTGCCTTTGCAGTTGTTCTTGTGTCTTTAGAGACCTCTCTGACTAGTTCTCTTTCCAAAGTATTTGAAATCGTTCACTTCTTGCCTCTGCCTGTCTTGTTCTCCACTGTGTTGGTCTCTTTAAACTTCTTGATAATGCTTCTCACTGCAATTTGTGACACTTGAAAACACTTTGATAAACGCGTGTGATAATCCTTCTCCATATCTTTAATAGCATTAACATTTCTTTCTCTCAAGTCCATATTAATTTCTTTTGTCTTTGCCATGATGAGAGTGCATATTATTTTACAAGTTGTTTTGCAAGATACTAATCATTGACTTTAAGCGCAAATGCTTAACTAGGTTAATTAGGTAATCAGGCAAATTAAGTTAAATTGGCAAGTCATTGGACAACAAAGCTTATGAAACCTAATAATTTCTAAAGGGGGCTAAAATATTGACCGTAGCAGTTTTTTATTTATTTATTTATTTATTTATTTATTTTATTCTTTTATTCAAGCAACTATAAGAAATCAGACTTTCTCTAGAAAAAAAAAATAATAGGAAATAATGTGAAAACATTCCCTTGCTTTGTTAAACATCACTTTTGAAGTGTGTATATATATACATATATATATATACAGTATATATATACAAACGAGTCAAATTTCACCAGGGGGCTAATAATTTTGTCTTCAGCTGTATATTTATATATATATATATATATATATATATATATATATATCTGT
>JAUCMT010000053.1:6204855-6224246 GCA_032357475.1 Enteromius thamalakanensis
TGTCTTCAACTGTATATTTATATATATATATTTATATATATATATATATGTGTGTGTGTGTGTGTGTGTGCATGCATTTATGATTATGTATATATAAAAATGCACACATACAGTATTAATTTTGAAAATATTTACATGTATATACATTTATATATTTATATTATTACATACTGTATAAATATATTTAATATATAAATAGCACTTTTTCTTAAATATATGCATGTATGTGTTTGTATTTATATATACATAAATATACACTAATATTAATAATAAAATATTAAAAAATAAGGAAATAGGTACTTACCTGGGGAAATGCTATTTCTGTTGACTTTTCAAAAATGGTTGTGTTCTTGTTTTTTCCTTGCAAAACAATATAGCCTCCTTCTAATGTAACCAAGAAGTGTGAGAGCTGTAAAAACAACAACAACAACAAACAACTTTTGTGTCATTTTTTAATATCTGGAATGAAATGCTACCTATTGATGTATGTGTAAAAATTGGTAATGTGCTTCAAATCTTTCGCAAGTTTTTACCTCGTTTCCCACATAAAAGAGTACGGCATCTTTTTGATGACTCCTGACCAAGAACTTAATAATATTGTTCGAAGTTGATACAGCAACCTTTCCGTAACCTGTGCCATCGAAATAATCTCCCAACATGTGGACTTTTCCCCTAGGGATGGAAAACAGGAACAGTTAACACTAAAGCAGAGATCAAGACTTCACCTGAAAGAAAAACAATGTCTGATGGCTTACGATAGCATTATTGCATATACCTTTTACATGTGTCATTTTTTGTGATGTTGATGGCACGCTGAAAGTTGAACAAACTAAGGATACGATCATTTAACGTAGAGAACTCAATGCAGCCCTTGTATCCTGGGTACTGAAGCTCTTTAGGTGGCTAGAAGGACAAATTCAGAATGTTTAAAACAAAAATCAATGGTTTGACAAAAAACTTGGAAAAAGCCTGATAACTGTTAAGAAAATGCAGTCAAAAAAAAGGTGTTAGTCTTATTTTTCCAACTCTTTTGTTCACTTGGTTACCTTAAAATCCTCTGGGTATCCTCCTACATATAAGACAACTTCATTGGGATCCAGATCAAGCAGCCCATTCATGCCACTAGGCTTATTAGTCATGGGCGGCAGCACTTTGGGTTCAGTTGAAGTGAAAGTCTCTGTGTATAAAACTTGTGCATCTTGATAAACTCTGATTTGAGAATTAAAAAAGGCATAAATGGTTTCAGACATGCTAACGTATGTAGTCTGTGAAGGTGTAGTAACGGAGCTTACCTGCGGAAATCCACCCTATCCATAAAAGCTTTGTCTCTGTTGGACTTCGTGATTTCGCTGGTCTTTATCTCGTAAAAACGGCCACCCACTTTGTAGACACAAAACAGGATGTCATTCTTCACAACCAGGCCAATGAAATCCTTGACTGTCTGTTGATTGGGAGAACTACAAGTAAAACAGTGGACTATATATAAAATGATGCATTCCTAATAAAGTAAGTAATCAAAGTCCTCCTCACATGCTTATTTCCGAGGTAAAAAACAAACTGGTTGTCTTCATCGCCCAGCTGGCGTCTACGCCTTCCATCGCCTCGAGGTTTTGGTTGGTGCAGAGTAAGATTGAGAGCAGTAAAGGTTCGGAAGTCTTCTAAGTCTTTAGGAGGCCGAAGTTCAATATGAGCATCACCAGAAAACAAGATCGGCCCCCTGATCTAGAAACGTAAGAGAAAAGCAATGAGATAAACATCTGGAGGCGGCTGGAGAAACATCTCTGCTTTAGTACACACTCACCCTGTTGGCTGCGTCTCTGGTTTGTTCGATCAAGTCTTTGATTTTCTGGATGCTGCTGGAAATGTTACCTGGACTAGGCATGCTTTGGTTCTCCATTTCGTTTAGTTTGTCAATCAGTGAAGGGAAAGTCTGATCCAGTTCTGTCACTGTAAAACGTTAAGAGCACTCAGCGATGTTTCCTCAGAATTAAAGAAACCAGGACAGATGCGTATACGCTCATACTTAGTTTGAACTTTTTTATATCAACTCGTAGAAGAAGAATTGAGGAGACTGACGTGTTTTGTTGACGCCATCAAGTAAGTTGTTCACGCTTGAATCTTGAGAGAAAATCTTGATTTTGCGAAGTTCTTCACTGATGTTTTGCATTCTGCTCATAGCGTCGTCTGCCGTGGCGTTCACATCTGCAGCACCTTCTTTGGCTTGGTTTATGAGGTCACGAATGTCCTCTAAAAAAAAAAATCAAACCACCGTCAAAACCATGATGATGTTTACTGTGGAAAAATGTTTGAGCGAAACGAGCTTCTCACCCCTCTTGGTGTTGTTCATCCTCTCCAGCACATCTTGCAAGACTTGCTTCAGCGCGTTGTGTTTATCTTTGGCCTGCTGGATCAGGTTCTTGTAAGCTTCACATTTTTGAGCGACATCTGCAGATGACAGTTTTGTTACTAAACAGCGCAACATGCCTGTGAAAAACGCATGAGTTCGTTTGATTTCAAGTTTAGCACTTTAGGCTACAAGTCAGTAAACTCAACTAGTCACTAGTTTGCTTTAATTGTGAGTGCACTCTTCCAAACGATTAAAAAAGGCGAGCCTATCATGAATTTTCGGAAATGACCTTTTTAATGCAGTGTATAACAGCTCTAAGTGAATAAAAACATCCTGCAATGTTTTAAATCTAAAAGCGTGTATAAAGTTATTGCTTCTCAATAGAAAGAGTCGACTCAATCACTTAAATGAGTACTTTTTTAAACCAATCGAAAGCCATTGACATCAACATGAAATATTAACATTTTGCCCACTTGTTGGTCTTTTGGTCTCAATGAAAATGCAAATTCATTCTTTGCCACCAGGTGTTGCTTTTGGAGCCGTAAAATAACGGTTTCCCCAGTAACCCTGTACACAAAGCCGAACTGCCGTTAAACACTGCTTTGTCAGGCATTACAGGTAAGATGTAATAAAAATGAGACAAATCAGACCAATCACCGCAGATAGTGTCACACAAGGGGAGGGCAAATAAGGTAAAAAAAAATAAATGCATATTATAAGACAGTAAAATGTTGTTGAGTACTGCCAAAACCAAAATATGAACCTTTCATTACACATAATAGGGGCATTATTAATAAACCCTGAAAGAGTTGTCAAAAGATTAACGGTGGTGACATTGAAGTCCAGTGCTAATGTGACAATGGCAACCTTCTAGCTGTATCTTTGCTTCCTTGGCATTCACCAGCAGAGTATTTGAAAGGTTTTTCAAATTATTGGCTTTATTTTGTAGATCTTCTCTTCGCACATCCTGGGACATGAAATTTAAAGAAACAGGGTTTCAAGTTTGATTCACCAGATTTTTAACTTTAAAATGTATTTTCAAAAAAAGACAACATTCCTTTTTCATACTGTACATTATAATATCACGATGAGTTAATTCCCTTGTAGCATTGATTTTAGAGTTTATTTTTGTATTCATTCTGACAAAAAATATTATGATATTTTAACATTGACCATTTATTATCACTTATACCTCAAAAGCCTGGTCTGCCACTTCTTTAGCATGTTTGGCGGCAGCTTCCGCCTCCTTTATGGCGTCAATGACGTTTCGAAATGCATTGATGGCTTCGATTTCTTTCTGAACAGCGGTTGAATTGGTGATGCTCTGTATAAACCTACAAGACACATTCAGTCATTAAAACTTCACAAAAAATAAGATGCTTTCAAGATCTATAGAGGCCTTACATCTGAAAGTCCATAGCCTGCTTCATAAGTTCCTGTGCATGCTCCTCAGCCTGACTCACAATTCCTGCCTTAGCGGTTGCATTGGCGAGCAGCTCAAGTTTCGCTGCTAGATTGTTTTTTGCTCCGTCAATCAAAGCTGCTAGATGACTCATTTCCTGGCAGAGAACGAAAGGTAAGTATCCAAACTGGTGAACATTTTACAAAAGAATATCAATATATGTCACCTTTGTTAGGTCAGCCATCATCATCTGGAAATCCCAAGTCTCTTTTAGAGTCTCTCTGGTCATGCTCATATCGGCCACGATATTACCTTGGTTTTTCCTCAATACCTTTAACTGTTTCTGTTGAACAAACAACCAACGAAGGCGTGAACAAATGTAGAGATCTTGAGCAGTGGTCCTCAAAGGTGGTCAAAAAAGTTTGAAACCATAGTTGGCCAACTATACCAGAATATTTATCAGCTGTTCCTCGTTGATTATATTCACATTATTGGCCTTGTTCACGTCAAGCTTTGCATCTATAATCGCCTCTTGTATATCTTTAAGATATTTTGCCTGATCCATGAGTTTTTGCCTGATATGATCAACCACTACCAAGGAGCCATCCGGAGGAATCATCAACTCATTCAAGATGAGGTTAAGTACTGTAAAAGAAACAAGCACTCAGAAACAGAGCAAATTACTAACGGGGCAATTCCTAACGTCAATAGGAGTGGACACTTCTACAGTGTTTTACTGATAAGGTGCGCATTAAGGAACACGTATGCAATATCTAATTTCCATAAAGACCAGCGCAACATACCAAGAGCAGTGCATATTAACGCCCACTTTGTTGAAATGGGTACTGCAAAAATAAAGGCATTTCGCCCCATATCACACATTTCAGAGTACAATTACTGGGATTACTTGTCAGAGAAACAGCTATGTAAGCATGATATGCTTCCTAAATCTGCAAAAATATGTTATTTTTTGGCTTTAGAAGAGTGAAAAACTTCCATACAACACCTTTAGGACATGCTTATTGTGGGGTGTTAAATAATGCGGCAAATACCAGTGAATTGACGAGTGCAAATTTGCGTGATACTGTATATTTTAACTCTCCTCCAATAAATTTACAGATCGAAAGGGAACAATGCCTACAAATGCATATTCAGTAGATAAATATGTCCATGCCTTTTCATCATTCATTTCCCATTATTATTAACGCCAAATGAGGATTGAACTGATATAAATCTGGCCCAATATCAGCTATTCAAGGTCTTCCACTGGAAACTTCACGCAGCTGAGTTGGGACCAGTTAGAGATCTGCAGGATGTTGGTCCTCCAAGATCATGCACTCATGTTTTAATTGATTAGGCAATTGACCCACGTGTTTGTGCTTTTCTGAGCTCCTCGTTAGCCAGTTCCCTCTGAGCCCTACAGCTTTGTCTTCGCATCTTCTCCAGCATCCAACGGGCTTCTTTTATCATCCTGGTGGCCTCTTCTGTGTTCCCACCTGTTTGGTTGGATCGCTTCAACTCGTCCAAGAACTCTATGTGGGTCAAGATGGAAAAGTGAGCAAGATGGAAAAAGTCATTGCAAGAAGAAATTGGCTTTGAAATCCCAGATGGATCTAGTGGCTTCACCATGTATCTTTCGTAAGAGCTTCACACTCTCAGATCGTAGCTTGTCTCCTCTTTGATAGGTTTTGTCCAGTGTCTTTAACAACTGACCTGCAGTACAGAACATTTCAATTGCCTGTAGAAACAAACACAAGTTGTGCTTGTAATTCTAGGTCAGGCAATGACGACAACGCATTTCATGCTCTATTTTATGGGCAACATAAAGATAAACCTCCATAAATGGTAACAGTACCTTGTCATTGAGAACAGTGAGGTCATCTATGATAATTTCAAGATCAGATTCAAGCTCCAAAACCTTTGGTTTCAATGTGAAGACAGATTCCGAGTACTTATAGACCAAAACCTAAAGATGCGAAAATGATTGTCAGAAAAACATTGTGTTGAAATATGGTATCTTAAGTTCACTTAAGTGAGGAAGACTCTTGTGGGGACCTTAGTAGCAGCAATGTTATCTTCAAGTTTTTCCAGTCCTGTGTTTGAAGTATAATTTCGACCATAAGACTCAAGTTGAAACTTAAGCCTGGAGAACTCATCGTCCATCGCTGTAAGATCATTTATTAACCCAATGGAGCAGATATCGCACTCTAACAGGAAAAAGGTTGGAGTTAGTCAATGCCTATGAATAAATATCACATGATTAGGCCTACTGAATATACAAACAGCCTCATGCATGAATATATAGGCCCACAGTAAAATATTTTTCAAATAATTTTTTTGACGAACAAACCGAGGCAGTCTCCAGCATCCGGGTCATCAGCCTCATAACAATCTATGAGAACACAGAACACAGATGTTGGTATTTTAATAAAAAAAATTATTTTAGCATCTATATAAAGTTGCATTGTTGTATTTTAATTGCATTATTCTATTGTAAGTAAAAATTTTTATATATTATTATTATTATGTAAATCAGGAGAGCTTGCTTACCACCTGTTAGCGGGTCACATACATAACCGTGGTCACAGTCACATGGCTGACAACTTCCTCTTTCCATTATAGGATTGCCGTAGTATCCAAGTGCACACCTAAAATAAGTAAATCCAACAATGTCTTGCGACCAATTCGTACATATTCGCAAGAGGTGGAAAAATCATGCTAATTCATACAAATTTGTTTGACCTCATTCATACGATTTTGTAGATTTGTCTAACCCCTCATGAAAGGTACGGTAAGGGGCAGGGTTAGTTGTAGGTCATTCGTACAAATTCATATGAATTTGCAACTCGTAAAAATATGTACGTTTTAGCACAAATCGCATGAATCGTGAGAATTCGTACAAATTAGCCACCTCATAAAATATGCATGAGACTGGGCTGGTAAATCTCTTAAAAACATTCATGCTTTTGTGTTTTAATTATTTTTTTATAATCACATGCATATTAGTATGTGTGTGCGTATGTTTATGTATATTTATATTTTTTTAAGACACCTTTCACATCGAAGTCCAGTGTAACCAGGTTTGCACAAACAATCAAAATCATCTCCCACCCTGAGGCATCCGACTGCAAAACTGCACAACACATTAATAAACAATATTTTAATAAATTAATAACGAAAAATGTAATAAGTAATAAAATAATGTTAAAATAACCTTTTGGATGGGTCTGCTAAGGGACACGGACACATATGACAGGTTCTCAAAACAGCACTGCCGTAATAACCCTCCAGACAACGTTCACAGTGGTCGCCGGCTGTATTAAACTTGCAGTTCTGAAAATACGGCATCATTTCAGCGTGACAACACAAAAAAATAAACTGAGCACAAAACAATATATTGTAATAATCCGTTACTTATAAAGACTGACATTATTGAGGTTATCATATATGTTTAAATTTATATGTTTATTATATGATTATATGATATTATATATGTGCACTTCAAGCCTGGGCAAGACTTCTTTTATCTGACATTTCTGATTATAATCTGTGAAATATCTTTTTTTTACGGTACAACTGACATGTAACAAAAAGGTGAAGGACAGAGATTAAAATGACTTGACGTTATTTTTAGTGTTTAAAAATGCTACAGTAAAAATCTATTAATAAGCTAACAGTAATTTTCCTTACTATATACACTGAAACAATTTACGGTAATATACCGTTATGGAAGTTAAAAATAATTTAGAGTGAATATCCATAAATTTACATTTCCTGTGTTACATTTCATATCTGATGTTGTTCTTTTTTCTTTTCAGTAGTGCACATTTGGGTAGTAGCCTCTGTTACATTTACGGTAAGTTGTTAACGGTGCTATATGTTTGCACTAAAGCAGAAAAATTACATAATATATTTGGAGATATTTAAGAAACATGCAACTTTCGTTGGGGGAAGACCGCCAAAAAACCCACTGGAACTGGACTGTGAAAAGCAATTGGGCTAGTTTTGAGGAGCAATTGGGTAGGTTTTGCTGTGAAAATGTGGCAACCACTTTTTTTACGGTCAAATTCTGGCAACCACAGATACCAGGTTTTTTAACCATAAATTTTACAGTGAAGTTTCTCAAAAGAAATTTTACAAAAATGTGCTACCAAACATTTTCCAGAATGTGCGTCGCAGTCATCGGATAGGCCATTGCAGTTACATAGCACACACAGTCCCTTATGTGGACCACTTCTCTCCTTGTAATAACCACGATCACAGTCCTGTAATGGTGCAAATGCAAACAAAATCATCATATGGGATTAAAACATGTGCAAACATATTGGAAAACCTTACAATGCTAAACTTTGGGCTGAAATGTGGCATTTGGCATTTACACATTCCTAGTCATGGTTTGTGCATAAGGGCTGTGGTTTAGACAACCCACTGCCTATGTAGCTGGCGCTGTTAAGTCAATTATGAATTATGTATTTGTTGTTTATTGTTGATATTTATATTGTGTATTGTTTTATGTTTTAATTTAGATGTGTATTTTGGGTTTATTTTTGTGTTTGATTGCGCGGGGGTCACGTGATCTTGTTTGATTGATTTAACCTGGAAGCGTTTGTGAACTTAAGGATCGGGTTGGAATGCAGACATGTAAATCACAGCTCTCACGGCTCTTCGTTATTCTGCTGCTGGTTACGAGGCCAATGCGGTAGATATGTTAATGCTTTGTTTGTTTGTTGTTGTGTTGATGTCCTTCGTTGTGTAAATTGTGTTTCTTTGTTTGTATAGTTTTCACGGTGTTCCATAACTTCAAAATAAAACGTATGGACATCAGTATTGGAAGCGTGGAGTGTTTAACAACCAGCGAGTAGTTACAGTGAAAACGCAACCTAATTCAACTTTACCGAAGACTGCTTGGTTGTGGTCTTCTGGCTTTCGCGTGCAGCTTGCCGCTTCCGGGTTTCTGCGCGCGGTTGGTCTCCTATGATGAAAGAGACGGCTGACTTTTGCATGTAATTCGCTACGTTATTCCTGGGACCTTGAGAGCTGTTCGGCTGTTGTCTGTGGAGAACTGCCTTGCTGAACGTCCATTGCCTGACTTCTCGTAGTGCTGGTGGCTGCAACTTCAATGTGCAACTTCTTCAACGTGCTTTTCTTTCCTACGAAGGTTTGATTCATTCATCCAATAACAGGTCAGATTGTATAACGCTTAAATGTTATCCTTGGTAAATAATGGTTTTATAAGTTAAAATGAAATTGTACAGAGTACAAAGATTTTGAATGCTCAAGGAGTAACTTGTTCTTAACTGTTGATTATTATATTAGTATTCAAATGACAGATTTTAAGAGTTTGTGAAATGTTTCATTCTTGTTAAATAAGTGAATGTTTTCAAAGTGTTAAGGGCATTTATTAATTGAAGTGTGGTCATTTAATTTAACAGTTTCAATTATTTGTTGTGATCACTTTATGTACTATTGTTAAATGCTAATTTAAGAGTTAAAATGTCTGTGCAGGGTGATTTACCTGAGCAAAATGAGTCTTCATTCCAACAACAAGTTTTTATTACTGATATATCAGAGAATGAGGGTGTTGTGAGAGATCGTCATGCATCATGTACCACATGTACGGAAAAATCTGAGGCAAGACTTAAAGAGCTTAATTCTACCTTATTAAAAACGAACGAAATTAGAAAATCTTCCCGTGATAAACGTTTAACACCAAAGATGCAGGAGTTAAAAGAGAAAGAATTGGCTCAAAAGGAAAGGAAGTTTAAATCTGCATATGAGGACTGGAAGATTAATGTCAGGGATGTTCGTTCAAAGTTAAAATATGAGTGCCCTGAAAGTGATTTGTGTGACATGATGGATAGAGTAGAGAAGCAAGAGTCTGATCTGAAAGAGTTATATGACCATATGCGGCTTCACTTAGTACCAAGTCAAGAAATTAGGAGAAAAATTGATGCATGTTCTGCAGTGACCGCAGACTTATTGAAACTAATGAGAGTACGTCTTGTGGAAGATGGCTTTGAGTTTGATGTTGAAGCAGAGAGAGCAAGATTGCGTATGTTGTTGGACTGTGAGTATGCTAGGTCCATATATGGATCAACAGTTTCTAGAGCCACAGATCTTAGCAAGCACTCCAAATCCTCTTTGGAATCTGCCAGTATTTCAGCGAAAAGAGCAGAGGCCGCTGCATTGTTAGCTGCAAAGAAAGCAGAAGTTGAAATAGAGGCTGATATAGATGCACAAAGGCAGCAATTAAAGAAGCTTGAAAATCGTAGAGATATTGAAGTTATGGAAGCAAGGCTTCGAGTGTATACTGAGGAAGAGTCAAGAGTGAAAAGTCAGGAGTGTCATTCAGCATGCGGTGATGTGAGTGATCCCAGTCCCCTTGTTTCTAACACACTATCTTTGAATCAGCAAGCCATAAAAGGTGAAGCCTATGTAGCACAGCTGTTACAAGAGTCAATGGCTCTATCTCGACTTCCTGTTCCAGAACCTTTTGTATTTCTTGGTGACCCTCTGAAGTTTATAGAGTGGAGCACCACCTTCAAGGCTCTTATAGAGAGACGTTGTCAGAATCCAGCAGACAAGCTCTTCTATTTGCAGAAGTATATTGATGGGGAAGCAAGATCAGTTCTGGAAGGCAGTTTTTATAGGAAGGATGAACAAGCCTACCAGCAAGCTTGGGAGAAGCTGAATGCTAGATATGGCCATTCCTTTGTGGTGCAACGTGCCTTCAGAGAAAAACTTAGTAAGTGGACTAAGATTGGTGCATCAGAGTACGTTAAGCTAAGAGATTTAAGTGACTTTCTGCAATCCTGTAGCGATGCTATGCCACATGTTAAAGGTCTTCAGGTGTTGAATGACTGTGAGGAGAACCAGAAGATACTGGCTAAGCTTCCCAATTGGGTGACGAGTAAGTGGAATCGTTACGTTACAGAACAAATAGATCAAGACAAGGATTATCCAAGTTTTAGTCAGTTTGCAGCATTTATTTCAAAGGAAGCACGCATAGCATGTAATCCTGTGTCATCATTGTACGCATTAAAGAATTCTGAAGAGAAGTCATCAAGGGAAATAAAGCGCTCGAGAGTGAACACATTAGCAACAACTGTAGAGAATGTAGATGTAGCATATACTATTAAAGAGTCTGATAGAACGAAGAATAAATTGGTGCCTGGCACAAGTTCAGTTGAATGTTGGTTCTGCAAAGAGGGTCATTCTATCCACAAATGTCAGAAATTAATGGAAAGAACTGTGGAGGAAAAGAGGAAGTTTGTCCTTGATAATAAGTTGTGCTTCGCATGCTTGAAAAAGGGACATGGCTCCAAGGATTGTGGAAATAGGGCTGTATGTGCTCTTTGCAAGAAGCGCCATCCAACTCCATTACATGAAGAACGTTGGCCAGGAGACGAATTGCCTTCACAAATACAGAGTATGTCATCCTTATCATGCTGCATAAATGGAGGAGAGGGTGATATGACATCTATGATTCTTCCAGTGTGGCTGTCTTCATCTAACTCTGAGTCTGAACTCCTCGTATATGCTTTGTTGGACACCCAAAGTAGTCACACATTTGCTGATCAGGAAGTGTGTAAAAGTTTACAGGCATTAATGGAACCAGTAAAACTAAAACTTTCCACAATGATGGGTAAAGATTCTATTGTAGAGAGTCAGAGAGTGAATGGACTGAAGGTTAGAGGTTTTTCTTCAGATCGTTCTTTCATCCTTCCCCCCATTTATACAAGGGATTTTATTCCCTTTGAGCGAACACATATTCCAACCTGTGAAACTGCTAAAAGGTGGAGACATTTAGAAGTTATTGCTGATGAAATGCCTGCAAGAATGAACTGTACAGTAGGTCTCTTGATCGGTTATAACTTCTCCAGAGCATTGGCACCTCGACAGGTCATTACTGGCGGAGATGAAGAGCCTTATGCCATTAAGACGGATCTAGGGTGGAGTATCATAGGAGGTGCTCCACAGTGTCTGAGCACCAAGGATGTGACTGGTCTCTGCCATCGTATATCAGTCAGGGAGCTTCCCTCTGTGACACCTGTTGCTGTTATTCGAGCCCTTGAGCTGGATTTCGTAGATACTCAGTTGGGAGAGAAAAGCATATCACAGGATGATGTTCAGTTTCTTCAAGTTTTAAAGGAAGGTGTTCACCAAAATAATTGTGGTCATCTTGAGATGCCACTTCCTTTTAAAACACGTCCCCATTTTCCAAATAATAAGAAGCTTGCATTAGTGCGGTTGAAGCATCTTAAAAGAAAGTTGGAAAAGAATCATCAATTTAAAAAGGATTACACGTTATTCATGGAAGGCGTTTTCAGAGATGGAGATGCAGAACTAGCAGATGAGCAACCAGATGTGGGAAGTGTGTGGTATATACCACACCAAGGTGTCTATCACCCTAAGAAACCTAATAAGATCAGGGTAGTTTTTGATTGTTCTGCTAAGTATGAAGGTGTTGCCTTGAATGACCATCTGTTGACTGGGCCCGATCTTACTAATGGACTGACTGGAGTGCTTTGCCGCTTTCGTAAACATCCAGTTGCTGTTATGTGTGATATTGAGAAGATGTTTCATAGATTTCATGTCACTAGAGAAGATCGGGATTATTTGCGTTTCTTATGGTGGCCAAATGGAGATACAGACACCGAGCCCAGAGAATATCGTATGAAGGTGCATCTCTTTGGAGCAGCATCCTCTCCAGGTTGCGCCAATTATGGCCTAAAGTGTCTTGCCAGCATGAATGAGAGTGAGTATCCTTTGGCCGCTAGCTTCATTAAAAATAACTTTTATGTAGATGATGGCCTCATAAGCCTGGAATCTGTTAAGGAGGCAGTCAAGCTGGTGGAAGAAGCTCAAGCTGTGTGTGTTAAAGGAAACTTGCACCTTCACAAATTTATTTCCAACAACAGAGAAGTGTTGGAAGCCATTAATGAGCGTGACCGTGCTCTTGAGGTGAAGAATGTTGACTTAAAGCATGACCATCTTCCAATACAAAATGTACTGGGGGTAAAGTGGGACGTGGAAGGTGATGTATTTACCTTTAATTCTGTGCTCAATGAGAAACCCTTCACTCGACGTGGAATTCTTTCCGTCGTGGCTTCAGTTTACGATCCATTGGGGTTTTTGGCTCCGTTTATTATATCTGGGAAAAGAGTGCTGCAAGAAATGTGTCGCAAGGGCATTGGGTGGGATGAACCACTACCTAATGAGCTGACATCAAGGTGGGAGAGTTGGATAAATGATTTTTCCAATTTAGGTAAAATACAGATTCCAAGATGTTTTACACCTTCAAATATCGGTAGGATTGTGAGAACTGAGTTACATCACTTTTCTGACGCAAGCAGTAAGGGTTATGGTCAGTGCTCTTATATCAGATTTGTGAGCGAAAGTAAGGTGCATTGTGCCTTGGTTATGGGGAAAGCAAGAGTTGCCCCCACGAAGGTTGTCACTATACCAAGGTTAGAGCTAACTGCAGCAGTGATGTCTGCGGCTGTGAGCAGCATGTTAAAGGAAGAGTTGGCACTTAAAGTTGATGGAGAATATTTTTGGACGGATTCTCAAGTAGTTCTTGGCTATATCAGTAATGACGCCAGAAGATTTCATGTTTTTGTTGCCAACCGTGTTCAAAGGATTCGAGAGATCACTGATCCAAGACAATGGTACTATGTTAACACAGGAGAGAATCCTGCCGACTATGCTTCGAGGGGCCTCACAATAGAGGAGCTCATTAATTCGAACTGGCTCACAGGCCCCAGATTTCTCTGGGAGAGAGAAGTAGATGCCAAACAAGGTATATTAGAGCTGTCGGTGGGAGATCCAGAAGTTAAGGCTGTTCAAGTACTGAAGACTGAGGCCAAAGTGCAGGTGGATTTTCAACAGCAACTATCACGGTTCTCAAAATGGACAACAGTTGTGAACATTATTGCCCGGATTCAGAGATTAGTAAGGAAGGTTAAGATGTCAGAGCCCTTAAGTGTGGAAGAAAGGAGGAGGGCTTCATTCACTCTTGTTCGATTGGCGCAGCTGGATGCCTTTAAAGAGGAACTGCATGTGCTCAGCCAGGAATCTGGGAAGCTGCCTTGTAATCATCCCCTGTATCAGTTTGATCCATTTATTCAAGATGGAATAATGAGGGTAGGAGGACGACTAAGGAAGGCATCTACACCCTTTGAATTGCGGCATCCAGCAATTCTTCCAAAGGATAGTGTCATCACACGTCTCATTCTAGTACATTACCATCAAAAAATCCAACATCAAGGCAGAGGACAGACTCTGAATGAACTACGAGTCAATGGCTTCTGGATTATTGGAGGTAGCAGGGTGGTAGCCCAGCACATAAGGCAGTGTGTTCCTTGTAGGAGAGCTCGTAGGCCACTAGAACAGCAACGAATGGCAGATTTACCCAGTGACCGTACTGATCCTTCTCCTCCATTTACTTATTGTGGCATGGACTGTTTTGGCCCCTTTTACACTAAACAAGGTCGTAAGGAATATAAGCGGTATGGCCTTCTTTTTACTTGTCTTTGTTCCAGAGCTGTCCACATAGAGATGTTGGAGGATATGACTGCTGACGCATTTATTAATGCTCTACATTGTTTCATAGCTATTTGGGGGGCTGTTAGACAAATTAGGTCAGATCAAGGAACTAACTTTGTTAGTTTGACGCCCAGCACCTAATTTCCAGTTCAATTTTAAACATCTTGGATTGTGTAACAACTTATAATGTTGTTATATATTATAATGTTGTTATATACACTCCCAGTAATCAAATATTTCTGATTATAATTAAGTGTTTATAATGATTATAAAAATGTTTAAATTACACCTGATTACACTTACTTAAGTAACATTTCTGTCACGCCCAGCTGGAACTGCCAGCTAAAGACTGTTGATGGCACTTCAGCTCTCTAAGAACACTTTTGTGTCCGTTTCCACATCAGGACTCCATTTCCCAGTGTGCACCTCTCCCCAAAGCTGTTTCTAGTTTGCTCATCATTCAATCAGTCCCACCTGTATAAATACCAATCTGTTTGTTTGTCTAGTCACGGATCAATGTTTCAGTGCTTACCGTCAACTCTGTGTATTCGTTCGTGTTCCAGTTCCCTGTTTTCAAGTCTGTTGGAATTACTCGTCTACTGACCTTTTGCCTGTTCCCGGATCTTCATCTTGCCGTATGTCCTGGTCTCAGTTTATCTGAACTTTGCTTTGTTTATACGTTTACCCTATTGTCTTTGCCTCTTCTGCCTCCGTTTGCCGGCGCTCGATCCTGCATATTTTTCAAGCTGCTGAAGGGCTTGGAGAAAGTAATGCACCCACACCAATCTCCGACGTCTTCTCCACATGTAGAGCAATGCCACCCCAAACGCAACAACTTGATTCTCCATTATGATGTGAACTTAATAAGAACGTGCAGTACTATTTATAGGGAACAGTTTCCAGCTATGAAATGTTTTTCAGCGGAAATAAAATTGATTTGCTCAACACTCAACACTCAAACACTTATTTGACCACTTGCATTACGCTAACGTTACACTTCAACTGGTAGGTTTCACACAAATAAATTGAAAGTTAATTAAAGACCAAGACTAGTAAATGTCTCCTATAATATTGAAATTAGACCAGCACTTAACTATGAACATAAAACTTACACACCACACAAATGACTTTTAATTTAAAGAAAACATAACAACAATCAATTTCTTACTTTCACATTCAATATATTTAATGAGGTTATTCCCTTCTTGAGGTCAGTCTGCACAGGATTAACAAGTTTGTTTCATTTGCGGCCCCTTTGAATACAAGACAAGCATTCAATCTACAGTACATCTGAACGTACAGTAAAAGGGCTGATTCGTGGTGGCATTTCAGTCTGGGAAAAAAACTGAAGGCGTTTAATAAGCAGATTTGAACGTTATAGTCATGTAATCGTTTTTTTGTACAGGTGGTTTAGTGGTCTTTGGCGTCTCCTTATGGTCCTGTTTGGTATCACTTGACTTGACTTGTGCTTATTTGTATTGAAAACACATAATTAATCAATCCTTATTCATGGAGGCACTACTCCGCACTGTATACACACACACACACTGGTTCCAGTGCTGGTGTGTGCGCATGTGTATAAATGTGTGTACTTGTCTACCTATCTAGAGGACCTTGGTGTGGTGGGGACATTTTTAGGTCCCCTGTTGGTTATGCCTGAAATGATGCTAAATCAAGTAAAAAATCTCTTTTACTTATTTAATAGAGCACTTGATCAGAATAAACATGTAATATGCATAAACATGATGAGATAATTTTCACAAAAAAACAAGTGTCAAAAATGCATGCAGAACATTTTACAAAAAAATAAAGAAAAAGGTTCCCAGTATGTCCCAGCACATGATTAACATAAACAAATTTTACATGAGATTGCACCCTTAAAATACAGCAAATCAAAAACAGCATGAATAGTAAAATCTATGTTCTTAGGAAATGGAAGAATGATGTATCATTTGAAATTTTAAGAGAAACCTTGTCAATGTTTTAAGCATGGCTGAAAAAGCAAAATATTTTTAAATATAATTAATAAAAAATAAATAGCCATATATTTTATTTAGTGCAATTTATAATATGATTTTTTTTCTACACCGATTGTCTAATCAATTTTATTTATTTCATTTTTTGTAAATAAAGATAATCTTCCAATCTTGAATTGATTAATTGGAAGTTTTGGATAAATTAGCTCATTTTAAAGTTAAGAAAACCAAACAAAATAAATAACCTTGGTTAAATGTAGACACTAGAGCTTTATGAAAATATTTTAGAAGGGTAGAGAGAAAATAGAAACTGGATAAATTGCGAATTTCCTACCAACTTTTGCAAGCTACTTTGTCTGAATAACAGGAAAGTTTCTTTTTTAAGGGTAAATTATTTCCGCAATGTCTTTAATCCTCAAAGTGCATCTGTAAGTAATGTTACTTCTTCAGAGATAAGTTTATTGGTATAAGGTGTCAGATTGTTTCAGTTCTACATAAAAGCTGTTTTAATATACGGTTTAGTTCGTCAAGCTTGTCTGCTTTTCAGAATTGTTGGTTGTGATTTTTTTGTATAAAATTAACTACTTGTTCTCAACTTAAAGGGGTTTTGGATATTGTTCTACCTAGCATACTTTTCATTGTAAATGCCTCTTTGACTAATAGTACTGTCCCATCTTGTTTAAATTATGATTCTTCTGAACTTCACAATTATAGACCTATTTCTAACCTGCACTTTTTGTTAACCCAACTTACACCATACTTCAGACAACTTCCTAGATCATTTTCAGTCTGCTTTTAAGGCTAAGCACATGTAACAGGGAAACGTATGAGTGCATTTTCCAATAGACTGTGGGGTATTGTAAGGGTTAAGTATGTTTGTGCAAATATTGCCAAGTATGTACACAGTACACTAATCTTACTGTGATTTGTCTTGTTTTTTAGTCGTTCTTGTATTATGACAGCTGCAGGCTCTCCTCCAGGGATGTGACCGGTGGTGGGGATTCTTTTGTGTATTTGTATATCCTCTTGAGTGCTGTGATTGCTGTGCTGCATTGGTGTTTGAATTTTCATTAATGGTTGTACTTTTTTACACTTAAGGTCATTCACGGTTGGAGCAATGCACCATTATATTTCTAATCATCTATGCAGATGACACCCAGCTATACTTCCTATTAGACTCTTGTAGTGATTCGGTTTCCTCTCTGCTAGCATGTTTGAATGATATAAAAGAATGGATGGATGAAAATATCCTTCTATTGAATGAAAATAAGATTGAGATTATTCTATTTGGCTTTAAATCACAAATTAAAAATTATATTTTCCTCCTATTTTCAGTCAAAAAATTACATCTGAAAAATCTAGGGGTTATTTTTTATTCTGACCTCAAAGTGGCTATTTTTCCACCTAGCTAAAACAATTATGAAAGCTAAAGCCCCTCCTCACATTCCAGGATTTGGAGTGTTATTCGCACCTTTATTTCCACATGGCTTGGTTATTGTAATGCCTTGTACGCTGGAAACAGGCAGTCATCACTATCACAATTACAGATAGTCTAAAATGCTGCAGTTCGTTTCTTGACTGGGACAAAAAAAGAGAACATATTTCAACTATACGGGTCTCCCTCCACTGGCTTCCTGTGAAACAAAGAATTGATTTTAAGGTTTTAACTTGCGTGTTTAAAGCTGTAAATGGACTTGCCCCTTATTATATGTCAGAACATTTAAGTTCCTGTTCTCAGAGATCTGCAGTCCAACTGTTTTTTTAATGTTTCAAAATGCAGATTGAAAACAAAAGGTGACAGGTCTTCAGATTATGCTCCAAAACTCTGAAACACACTACCCTTAATTATAAGAACTTTTCCTACGCTAAGCCTTTTTAAAGTACCATTGGCTGTATATAATTTGTATAATTTATAATTTGTTAAGATTAGATTAAATACTTAATGTTTTTTTTTTTGTTAGTTTTTTTGATTTTGTGTGTAAATGTTATGCGCTATAGTGCTATATAAATAACATTTTATTTTTTGCCCTTAAAACTTAGTATTGAGTTTAAGCTTTATGCAATTGATTTTAAAGCACTAAAAAGTTATGACCAAAACATATTATTGACCTTTTGATACCTTATCAAAATACAAGAAATATAAGATCTTGGAGTTTGATGATTTTTCATCTTACTAAAACTAGATTACAATCAAAGAGGGGCCTTTTCCAGGCTTAGTCTCTTTTTTTTTCTCAGACTCAGTCATCAGGGCCCAGTTTTTCAAAAGTAATCCACTAGGATTTTGGATCATGGATTGGATTAAATCTTTGGGAAAATGGGTTTTTCAAAAGAAAAAATGGATTACATAATCGGATTAGAACACGTAATCCAATCTTGGTTTTGATCCGGATCAGATTGATCCAATCCAATGTCGCTTTGAAAAACTGGCCCAAAATTAAGATAGATCGCGGATTGCAAAAAAAGGATTACTAAATCCGGATCAATTATATCCGGATTAAACCTTTTGAAAAACCGGGCCTTGGTGCACTATTTGTCAGATTGCTATATCTGTGTTTTTTCAGTGGAACTGTGCAACTTTTATCCTGCTGCCATGGGTTAAACATATGACACTTCCCTTCGAAATCTGATTTTACCAAGGTTGAACACAATTGTGAGGGAGTTAAGCTTCCTCACAGCCTGATGAATGAAGCTGTCCTTCAGTCTGCTGGTCCTGGCCTGGAGACTCCACAGTCTCGTCCCTGATGGCAGCAGCTCGAAGAGGCTTTGCATTGGGTGGGTGGGATCAGCCGCTATGCGAAGGGCTTTTTTTGTGAGGCGGGTGCTGTAAATGTCCTGGAGGGAGGGGAGAGAGAGACACCGATGATCCTCTCACTATGCGTTGGAGGGTTTTATGGCAGGACGCATTGTAGGCTCCAAACCATGCAGTGATGCCAGGCGTCTCACCTCACTTCTGTAGTCTGTCTCATCCCTGTTTCTAAAGAGACCCACCACAGTCTGTATTATTTCCTTTTCTCAGTTACTCACACCAGCAGATGGTTTGGTCTTTTTATTTGCTACATCATTGGATTAGTTCATGCATGCTGATGAATAGTTTTTCCATTATCATAGTTAATAATTT
>JAUCMT010000053.1:6224346-6239940 GCA_032357475.1 Enteromius thamalakanensis
GTTGTTGTGTTGATGTCCTTCGTTGTGTAAATTGTGTTTCTTTGTTTGTATAGTTTTCACGGTGTTCCATAACTTCAGAATAAAACGTATGGACATCAGTTTGGAAGCGTGGAGTGTTTAACAACCAGCGAGTAGTTACAGCCTACAAACTGGGAATCAGGACTTTCACCCTTTCACATGATATTACTTAAAAAAACAGACATAAATAGACAAGCCACTGCAACAACATGAATGCTGTGCACACCGCAGGAAATGAAGGTTTCTTTGCTTTCTGCTGGCTGCGTGCCAGGGCCTTCAAACTATATCTATTATCTAACATACCTTAAGTCAAAAACCATGTTTGAACTTGTTTGGCCTGGGGGTCCTAAATTAGCATACTGTAAGAATTGAATTCTGCGAACTGTTCTACATTGGCAATTTCCCTTCAAAAATTATTCAGTGGTTCCCTGACTGCATCATGTGGGATTTATTTCTGTTTACACTAGTATTAAATATATTATTTCTTTAGTTTTTTGTGTTTTTTAAATCACATATTCAAAGAAGACGACCAGTTGGCAGGCTGTTAATTAGATTTAATATGAAGTGCTTGTTTGAAGATGTTTGTCGGTTCAGTGAGTCACTGTTCGGATTGATCCAAAGGAATCGTTTTGGTGAACTGGCTTGGCTTCACTAAGAAGCTTGAAAAAAACCTAATTAACAATTAACTACGAACAATACAAATACAATAGAAGTAGTTGACGCATCCAACCAGAGTAACCTAGTTCGATACGTTTTATAGCTTAAACAAACAAACAAAACAAAAAAATACACAAGATGAAACAAACATCTAAATAAGTTAAGCCTTAAGTTATATGACCTTGGCTGGTTTAAGGTGGTTTTATCTGCTTAGGCTGGTTAAAGAAGTGTTTTTGGGTTTTTTTTTCTTTGCAGAAAGGCATTTGTACAACAACAATCTTACCTTTATATGTGCTGAATCACAATACTTTCTGAAAATATGCCCCCATGACCGTTGATCGCTGCGTTTTGTGACTTGAACATCATTGTCCCACCAGAATGTCGTTGGACGTAACAACTCCTCTGCAGATACCCAGAGATCCAGAGAGAACAGCAGCGCTACTCCAGTCCACATCATTTGGACTCCCGGGAATAAGAACTTAGCCATTTATAAATGTACATGCCATATGCATTTACTGCAGCATTTACAGTTGAAAAGTGCACTCGACTGTCTCCTTCACCATGCTCCTACAACAAAAAGCTACGTGTGGTCCTCCCTCCTGGCAAAGTTCAAAAATCCCTTTTCTTCCTGTTTCTCCCTCCAGGTGTGTGATAGCAGTGTGTACAGAGGAGAGGTAGGGCAGGGATTTTTACACACTTGCTGTGTGCACAACCAATAAGAAAGTCAGGGAATATCTGTGACCTAGAGGAACTTCATAAATAATTAACTTTTTATGTCTTGCAACTAACAATGGCTTATTTTATTATAAGGAATTATGGTAACACTTCAAAATAGGGGGTCAGAATAATGCATTAGTTAAGCATTAATTAATGGTTAATTTGTTTAAAATTACGCATTAGTTGAGCAAAAACACACTAGTAATTAATGATTAACTTAACATTTTAATCATTAGTTACTAGTGTGTTTTTGCTCTAATGCTTAATTGTGAACAAATTAACCATTAATTAATGCTTAACTAATGCATTGTTCTGACCCCCTATGCTGAAGTGTTACCGGAATCATTTCTTTTTGTAACATTTGATTTATTTGCTTCATTTCATTTTTTGAAATATTCTTTGTTTAAAAATGTGAATAATTTTTTTGTGACATTGTTTTTCAATTTTAAAGCACTTTTGAACACATTTATCATGTATGAAATGCGCCAACTAGATATGGTTTCCACAAGACTGCACAACAATAGCACCAATCCCTTCGTTGACAGCACGGGTTAATCGACACACTCAACTAGACACAACATTTAAGCACATGACCTCATCTCCATGAGTAGCCCATTGTGAGAACAAAAGTCTTGTAGGCTCAAACACACCTGGGTATGCATTGGAGAGTCCAAAAAAAGCAGCAAGTAAGTTTGCACAGTGGGATAAAACATATCGAAACTAATTTTCTATTGCAGGTCTGAAGTACAGCTCCATAGTGTAATAGTTGTTCCATTGCCCTCTTTTACAAACCCAAAGACTAAATGAACTGATTCTGACGCAAAGTTCAAACTTTTTAAGTCTTTATTTGGAAATGTCTGGTTCTTCTCACACAATGGGATAAAGAGCATAGCTGGCGATCCCGCAGGTGTTTTTGCCATTGCGGATCATTCGCATATAGCCTCCTTCACCCCATCCTGTTCCCCAACTGAAAGGAAAGACAATGTTTGGTTAACTGTGTTTTTTTTGTGTGTGTGTCTAAAAGCATGGTATTCTATGAAATGCACAGTGTTGTAGTTTGTTGTGTTGCCATCAGTGTATGTGGAGCGTTAAAGTACTGAAAAGATGGGTGTCCTCTTACCTGTTTTTGATTATCCAATAATCTTTGCCCGCCTCTGAGCCATAACCAACCACAAGCACAGCATGGTTGAGATTGTTAGGGTTACAGTGAGATTCCTTGTAGATTCCTGTTGAGATAGTTAACATAAATATAATAGTTCATATAAATTATTTCCTTTCCAAGGTGGAAATTGAATCAATAGAAATGAAATCGTACCTGAACTGTAGAAGAGGAAACTTGGATGATCAGCATCAATGGCGACAGTGATTGGTCCGATGGTAGCTACAGCGTCAGCCAGAGCCTGTTCATCTCCAGCTGGGATGAACCTGTAGTCACTGATTCTGGCGACAACTGAACTTCTGTCATAGAAACAGGGCTGAGTATCCTAATGAAAACAGATCCAAAAAACACACGTTCAGATCGGCTACATCACATGATAAAGAACAAGTCAAATGACCGAGACCACTCACCGCTGATGTATAGGGGTAAGTGGTAGTGCTCTCCAACCCTCTATGAATCACATAATCATAAGCGTTTGCCATCCATGCCCCGCTGCAGCCATACGTCCCGTACGATCTGGAACAGTCCACCAGCTGCTGTTCGCTGAGGGACACCAACCGTCCCGTCCTCTTGAACATTTGTCCTTCAATGGCTCCGGTAGTGCTAAAGGCCCAGCAAGAACCACAGTATCCCTGAAAAGGCATGACAAATCAATCACTTTAGCATCTAACATGCACTATAATCGTCACATGTGTGATACTTGGGGATCAAAATAAGCAAATTAGTGATGATCAGCTCACCTGATCTTTGATTTCAGTCACATATCCTTGTGCGCGATAGTCTACATTGGTCAATCCCAGTCTGTTGGCATTTACACGGAGCAATTGAGCCGATGTAGTCTTTCCTCTCCTATTTATATGTCCGTTAACTGTGGCGCCCAACAAGCGTTTATACTCCATCTTGGTCTGAAGATGAGAAGTAATGTTACAGGATGTTACATCCACACCACTAGGTGTCAGTATAAGTCCACCTTTAACAAAGCTAACACAACAGTAGCTATGTTGCTATTCAAAGATTCAAATTTAACTTATGCGCAGAACTGGAGTATCATGTAAAACATTTTTGAATAAAGTACCTTTTCAATCCATTGAGTCGAGGAGAAAGAAATTGTTGAATTTATTCGGTACACGTGTTTCCATTATAGTTCAGGCCCATTTTTCTTATCGGATAAAACATTTTTCCCACTCAGATTTGTGCATACATTTTTTTGGCATTTCAATCCAAAGTTTTTTTTAGTTTTATGTGATATTCCAAAATGCGCATAAAAATAGGTGGAAATAGCCAGTTTTTCAATGTTTACGATTTTAGGTTTTCATTTGTTTTACTCACAAGGTCACCATATTTGTTCATTGCCATGCTAAACGTTGACAATCCGAAGTGGAAATCGTCGTTGTTTTTCTCAATCATTCTCATGTTGGTCTCCCAGATCACCTTTCTCTGAAGGTTGTCACTCTGCGGGTATAAAGTCAATAAGAAATACACACTAAAATGCATTGTACAGCATCTCTTTAAAACCTCAAGATCACGACAGCATTTCAAATCTTTTTATCGTTTTAAAAGAAACTAATTTTATTTACCCTTCTGCACCGTTGTTAATTAATCTTTCAGTTTTAAATAGTTCAATAAACAAGTACATTTTACTAGAAAATACCATTACGTTCTCTCTTCTTAAATTTCTCATTTAATGTGTTTCCTGCCATTTCATTGTAATTGTTTAATAAATTTACTAGCGTTAAAATAAATTGCGTGAACTGTGCCTTTAAGCCACACTCAAATGTTTATAACCAACCTCTTCATCGTAGGATATCTGATGAAGGCTTTTCCATAGCGTCCAATCTGAAGGGGCCTCTTCTTCTGAATCTGCTGCCACCAACAGAGGTGCCCACATCAAGAGAGAAAACAGCACCACCCAGTGTGCTTGATGTGTATCTATACAAAACACATATTACATTTAAACATACATTTCATTTTTTTTTTAGTTTTCATTCTGACAGATTCACTTTTACAAAAACAAATCATGAATTTAAATACATATTTAGAACTTGGACCTTTTGGAACCCGATGACATATTCCAGATTACATTTAAACAGTGTACATTGCATTACATTATTATGTCATTACATCAATACATATTTAATGAATATTGAAACAGCTGAACTTACTTAACATTTAAACATAGTTATTTGCTTTATCACTTTTAAAACCCTGATAACTTGATTTAGTTCTTATTTTTATACTAATTAACTTTTAATAAATAAATAATATTTATATATTTTATATATATATTATTAATCACATCCAAAATAAGGGTTTTGTTTACATAATATATATGTGTATACTGTGTATATTTATTATGTATATATAAATACACACATGCATGTATATATTTAAGAAAAATTTGTTAAGTTTATACATTTGAAATATATATATATATATATATATATAATATAAATTATATGAACATAAATATATACATGGAAATATTTTTTTAAATATATACTGCATGTGTGTGTGTATAATATATATATATACACACACACACACACACACACAAAGAGCACATTCACATATATTTTGTAAACAAAAACATTTATTTCTGATGTGATTTATCGCCATTAATCATTTGACAGCACTAATAAATAAAAAATAAAATAACAATAAAATATTTAAAATTAATCAGCTCAATTTAGATTATAGTTTTGTTTCAGCTATTTGACTAAATATGTAATATAAATATTTAAACAACTGAAATTGCTTAGGTCCAAAATGTTTAATCATTTTGTATAACCTGAAAGTTCCAATATTTTAAGTTTGTGTTCTTAGAATAATTCAGTTCTTATACAAAATAAATCAATAAATAGAGCCCCATTTAGTTCGGATAAATATTTAAGTGGCTGAACATGTTTTTATTTAAAATATCAGTTATTTTTAGTTTCATAGACTTTTAGTTTTACTTATACAAACAAACAAATAAAAAAAAATAATGTTCACAACTTAAGTTATATATTTGGTTGTGCAATCTAATTAAATATTTCATTTAAATATTTAAACGATGAATGTGTGTTTCCTTCCAGACTTACCGAACATGTTGCTCTGCAGGAAGTGTGTGTCCAAGCGCCGTGAGGATGAAACTGAAGCATGTCCTCTCTGTTATATACCTTCATGCTGAAGGTGTGTCCATACTGTTCGAACTTGCTATACGTACTATGTCATCCTTCAATAGGAAGCCACTAATTAACAAGACTCAAAACATTTAACCCTAACCAACATTTTCACCAAAACCACACACAAAGCTTTCCGAAATGTGGTCCTAAGAAATCCGATGTGTTGGTTCGCATGACATCTTTTTGGTTTGTTATTGAATATTTAAATGAGGACTGAGTCAGCAGTGTTTGGATGCCTGACGTGTTTTGTCTGACTTGATTCTTGTTGGGAATATAATGAACGTACTACTACAGACATTATATCCACAAAGTATAGTCCAACCAGAGCAAGGCCTTTATTACGGGGGTGACTGCTGAGTCATGTGTCTTTCTTCATCTCACCTAGCTGTGTGTTCTTCAGTGCTGTCATAATGCTGTCATAATTTACCCCCGTTATTACGCTTCATCCCATGATTGCCTCTGCACAGGGCACAGTCTGGAACAAGTGAATAGCCTTGCAATTTGCCTTATAAAAATTACTTTGGCTTATTAAACAAAAAGATTAGGGTTATACTTATATTTTTTTAGTTTTTATATCATACGTTTATATTTCCCACTATAGCCCTCATATGTTTATTGTATGTATATATTTTACTTTGTATGCAAGTTAGAATTCTGGTTATATTTTTTTTTACAAGAACATCTACCGAACTAATTTGTAACGTTCCTTGTCTGTTCGATAACATCATTACTTGATCTATACCTCACATCTATGCCATATCTACATGTACAAGCTGCTACTACATATACTGTAAAACATTACCTTGGTGTAAAGCTGCTTTGCAATGATATGTATCATGAAAAGTGCTATACAAATATAATACATTTTACCAGTCTCAGTAAAATGCTCATTGGGTCAGCAAAGTCAAAAACAGGTGGAGAAGAAAAGTTCAGTGTGTCAGCTTCTCAGAGACTTAGATCCTAAAAAATGACCCTCACTTATTGAAAATCACATGCTAAAATATTGTGAAATCCATTAAGACTCATTCTCATAGGCTTTATGGACAGATAAGTTGTGAGTGACTCTTGAAGGAACAGCATCACATCATCATGAAGCACTGTTCTAAGAATTCTGGAATGCTAGATTCTAGAAGATCAGTTATTTGAACAGTGCTTCAAGGGGATGTGATGTTGTTCCTCATTTTTATGGATTTTGTACTCAAGCTTAGTCTCTGAGAAGCGGACACACTGAACTTGTGGAGACTCCAGGAAGGTTCAGTTCTGGAAAATGATGTCGCTGGAGACTTAATGGTTCCTGATGGTTTCTGAACCGATTCTGGACATTAATTCTTATGAAGTTAACGTGTCTTTTCTTCTCCACCTGCTTTGGTTTTTGACTGTGCTGACCCAATGAGCATTTCACTGCCCAGTGGTCATTTCTTAACTTTGCTAATTCTATTAATGCATTAGTTTTGCATCCTTCTAACTGGCATTTAATTATTACTTTAGTCTGAGTTTAACCTCTTTCTAGGCTCATTTTATCTGGAATGAGAAAACTTGCCTGATAATTGAATATAAGGAGTTTTTGACTTTCAGCCTTCCCGAACAATTACATATCACTTATATATGATTAAATGCAAAATCAATAGTAGTTATTAAGATTGATGTGGTTTGGGGCTGGTAAAATGTTCTTGTAAAAACTATAATAAACTGATATAAACTGAATTTTAACTTGCATAATAATTTGGAACGCGGTTTATATATGTAACTATATTTTTTTGTACTTTGATTTTTTCAAAGTAATCTACTATAACTTACACATTTAAGATTTATTTTACTTTAAGCTATTATATTATAAGTAGATGCAGTATTTTCCTTGCCAAATTATTTTTCTGTATGAAATAAGGACATAAAGATAGCGAATAGCCTTACAATGTTCATTACAAAATAAATGTTAAAATCTGAAAATTATGCATTATTGTATTAAATATATATACAGTTTTTTGGTAATGTTTCAATTTGACACTTTGTCACAGCCTTTTTTGTAAGAGTTACTAACATATTTAATAGAACCCTTTATGTATACGAAATACATTTTTGGGCCTTTTAGTATAGTAAGATAATGTGTGTATACACACACACACATATTTGGTAGATAACTTACAAATTGTAGCTCATTAATGATTACATTATAAAAATGCAATTACTAATTTATTTATTTTTACCAAAATTATATAAAATAATAAAAATATGTTCCATTTGCTACCAACATTATGAAGTACATTAAGCTCCAGGGCACAATCAAAATAAAACACCTGACTAACTTACCTTACTATCCTTTTAATTACAATTATAATCGATTCGTTAACTAATCATTCAGATGGGCTTTGTGAACTGGTTGAACTGATTCAAAGAAAAGATTCGACTCATAAGAACCATTCGTTGACGAATCGAACACATCATACTATGTGTGTGAGCGAGCGAGAGAGAGAGAGAGAGAGAGAGAGAGAGAGTACGAGGGAATTTGCAGCTGATGCAGAACCTGTCGCTCTGTTCGTGTTGTTTTTCCGTGAAGCACTTGCTGCAGTGAACAGCGCCGTTTATCCGCTCGGTCAGACCAGCACCGGGATGACCGCGCGCTGCGGACGGACATTATAGAGAGCACCGCGCGAAGCTGCACGATGAGGCACGAATGAGATTCACAGCATGTCTTTCAAGGTAAACATGAACATTTGCTCCGGTAAGACCTTAACTGTGTCATCTAAGACGAAGACTAATAACCGTGTCACCGAATAACGGTTTAGAAGAGTTTTTTCTCTCAGTCACGCGCGTCTGTGGCCTTCTGACGACTGTCCGCCCACCCCACCCTTTTAAAAGTCACCATGGTAACAGTAGTTTACGCTAAAGTATCGTATAGTATATATTTAAGCGAATGCTATTGTATTATGTTATATTATAAGCTATAACTATTACAGACTGCAAACTATTAGTATTTTTAAATTGTTATTCCGTATAAATTGTCTTTTTATTTTTTAGAAAAAAAATAAAGATTTAAAAAAAAAGTTTGAATTAATGATTTAATGTAATATTTTAATTTAAAAAAATATATCTGACAAAAAATATTACAAATATAAATTGATTTGTCAATATTAAAAATGTAAATAATTTAAAAAAAAAATGTATTTAAGATTTTTCTTATATATTATAGTATGTTACAACCAAAAATTTGTGTGTGTATTTATACTGTATATATATATATATATATATATATACACACGTTTATGCCTTTTTATAGTGAAATAATTTCTAAAATGTATATATATATACATTAGTGTAGATTATTATTTCAATTAATTTACGTTTTAATTGGGTGTTATTCAGTTCATTTGCTAATTATTTGTTCCTGAACAAACCCCCAATGATGATTTTATTCAGCAGCATTGCATTATAACATTACTTCGACCCTGTTGACTATTTTATATCCTTCAATGATATAAGGTAATATAAACTGTATTTAGGCATGTTTAATGTGCACATGAGGTAATATTGTGATCTGTCACAGAAATGCTGATCGTCTGTGCTCGTGTGTTTATGTTTGTGTGTGTCTGACAGAAGGAGACGCCGCTTGCCAACGCTGTGTTTTGGGCAGCGAGGAAAGGAAACTTGGCTTTGCTTCAGCTGTTGTTGAACAGCGGCCGAGTGGATGTCGACTGCAAAGATGGAGTACGAGCTTCTTCCTTCACACACGCTTCACTGTCCTCCAGTGATTGTATGACATATGATATTGTTTGTGTGTGTTTTCACAGTACGGTACCTCAGCGTTAATGGTGGCTTCATACAGCGGTCACTATGAGTGTGTTCGGGAGCTCATCGTGCAAGGCGCAGATATTAATCTGCAGAGAGAGGTACTCTTAGATTGCTGTTATAATGGATCTGTTATAGTGGCTTGTAATAATAATTGGTCTCATATTATTGAATCAACACATTTTCACGCTTAAGCTACAGGAAAACATCCATCTTCAGCCTAAGATTTTATTTATTTGGATTAAATATTTTTATTTATATTTATATATAAATATTATTATAAATGTTTTTTATATAATGTTATTTTAATTTAATGCACTAATTATTTGTTTGTTTGTTTATTTTTTAATTAAATTTAATATATTTATTTAGGATTTAATTTATTTTTTAAATATAATTCTTTACATATTTGTTATTTAATGTAATGTTATTTTATTGCATGTTTATGTATTCCTTGATTTTATTGTATTTTTATTTTATTGTATTTTTATTTAATCAGTTATTTTTATTTTATTTATAATAAATATATTATTAATTTTTTATATGTATTCATTTATTTGTAATTATTATGTTTATGATAAAATATATTTGTTATGTTTAATAAGATTTGTGTTTACACATTAATATATATTATTATGCATTCATTTCTAATACATTTTTAAATGTATTTTTATTAATGTAGTTATTTTAATTTAATTCAAGTGATTTTATTTATGGTTTTATTTTTAATTTAATTAGATGTTTTTTAATATTTTTTATTTATATTTTTTATTTGTTTACGATACATTTTGTTTAAAAGACTCATATTAACATACTACTAATTAATACAATTTATTTGAATAGTTTTTGTATTTGAATACAATTTTAAGTGAAGTGCCAATTTTTCTTTAGTGAATAGCCTTTTTGTGGCATTTTTATAATGTGTGTGTGTGTATATACACACGCATGCACACAAATCTAAAAAATATTAATAATAAAATATTAGTATATAAAGTATCACAAAAGAGATACAGACCCCACAATAATTTTAACAGTACTTCATTTTGTTGTAAACAAAACTGTTGCTATTAAATCAGAAATGTTTGTTATTATCCAATATTTAATAATAACTTTTATAAATAAAACATTTTTATATAAACAATATTATGTACTAATATTGTACATAATTTATTGCATCATTAATCTAATGTAATCTAGTCTGTTTGTTAGTTTGTTTTGTTTTGTCTTAATATTTTCTGTTCCTCAGCAGCCTTTCTGCTGAGGCAATAAGCAGCAGTGAAAGTTATTTCTGTCTGAGCTGGAGTGTCAGGTTGCTAATATGACTCCTCAGATGTGTGTGTGTGTGTGTATTGATGACGTCTCTGTTCCTCAGACAGGTTCCACCGCTCTCTTCTTCGCTTCACAGCAGGGCCACAATGAAATCGTCAAGCTGCTGTTTGAGTTTGGAGCGTCCACAGAGTTTCGGACAAAGGTGTGCTGTGATTCAGATCTACAAGAGTCTGAGGTATGCTGAGACTGTGAGTAAACGGATTGGTTTGTGATCATCAGGATGGTGGCACGGCGCTCTCTGCAGCCTGTCAGTACGGTCACTGCAGAGTGGTGGAGACGCTTCTGAAGAACGGCGCCAGCGTCCACGACCAGCTCAATGTTAGTCAGCTCTCTTTATTTTCATGAGGCCTGCTGCTTGTTTGTGCCACTTCCTCTAGGCTTTCTGCTCACTCTCCTATTAAGACAAAATTTTTAATTAAAACATGTCCTTGGGAGAAGCCAAATATTTTCGCATCATTTTGTGTAAATATTTTAAATAGCATGTGATTTATATGTAAAATGTTATTTTAACTGAATGTAATATTTGTCTACTTTGTTTTACACTTTGTTTGATTATTGTTCTTGTTATTATATCTATTTATTTATTTTTAATTGAATGTTTAATTTCGCTTTTTATTTAGCGTGAGGCTATTTTATTTTAATATAATATGTATTTGAATATTATATAATATATTTACATTTATTCATTTTTTGTTACATTTTTAATTCAATTACTGTACTATTTCTTAATTAATTTTATTACTTTATTCATTTTATTTGTATGTGGTTTTTTATTCTTTACATTTTATTAGTTATTTTATTGACTTTTTTATTATTTGTATTAATTAATAATTATTTCAGTGTAATGTAATATTTATTTATTTGTTTGTTTTTACTTATGTCTTATTTATGTTTTATTTAATTAGGGTTTCAATAATGTTTTTTAATGTAGTGCGATTTTATTTTATTGTTGATTTCTTGTACATCTGTTCTGTTGTCCTATTTTCTAAATACCACGTCTTCTCTGTTTCAGGATGGTGCGACTGCCTTATTTTTGGCATCCCAAGAGGGTCATGTGACTGTTATACGGCAGCTTTTGTCATCCGGGGCGAAAGTCAATCAACCGCGAGAGGTCTGATTTATGTTTTGATTTTGATTAGTTTGGTTTTTGTTATTATGTAGTTGATTGTGTTTTGGGGTCAGGATGGCACAGCTCCGCTCTGGATGGCAGCCCAGATGGGACACAGTGAGGTGGTCAAAGTTCTTCTGCTACGAGGTGCAGACCGTGATGCAGACAGAAAAGTATGTTCCAAAACATTTATTTTATTTTATTTTTATTAATTTATTTTTATTTTAATATATATATATATTTTTTTTTTTTTTTTATTTAATTTTCCAAAACATTTCCCCCATATCTCTTCATACTCTTCTCTGGTTTGTATCAAACTGTTCAGCCAGGCGGAAAAAGAAAAGAAGTTCATAAAAAATGCATGAAGTGTTTGACAAAGGCCTGGTTTGTTGTGTTCTCTGTGGTGTTTGTGGCTGAAGGACGGCTCCACGGCTCTGTTCAAGGCAGCACATAAAGGCCACTGTAACGTCATCGAGGAGCTCCTCAAGTTCTCTCCTTCACTCGGACTTCTGAAGGTACAGCAGCAGCGTCTGATGTCAAGAAGTACAAAAAGTGGTTCAGTTGTGACTATGACTGTGACTGTGTGTGTGTTTTGTCATTGAATCCAGAACGGCTCTACAGCTCTTCATGCCGCCGTCATGGGCGGGAATCCAAAAACTGTTGAACTTTTGTTGAAGGCTAGTGCTGATCCAGCTTTACCCAACAAGGTGAGACATTGGATTTTAACATATTAATTCATACATGTTTAAAAAAAAATTAAATTATTAAATATATATATATATAAATATGTATAATTATAAATATATAATATATATAAAATAAATTACAGTTATTATTTTACTTTTTTCTAATTGAAAAAAATAGTGCTGCCATCTCTTGGTCAGTTTAAGCGTGCTAATATAAAATGTGATCAGTGCTTCAGTAATCAACTTCACTTTACAGTAGATGATTAAAGCACCGATGAATGATTGTGTGTTTTTTTTTTGATGCAGAACAATGAACTGCCGGAGGATCTGACGAAGAACGAGCGTATCCTGAGAGTCCTGCGCCTGCCGCTGCTGAACGGAGGCAGTTGATGAGCGCTGGGCTTGCTCTTAGCTCTCGCTGCCCTCCTTGTTTTTAGGTTGATGAAAAATGAATGCACTATATCCTCCTGAGAGAGGAGGCGCTTTCCTGTCTCGTACAGCCCATCTTATAATGGTGCTTGCTTGCAACAATGCACAGAAAAGCAAAATTGCTTCTTCTTCATCTCTGAAATCTTATGACATTATGTCTAAAGCATTCACCAAATGCATATATTTTGTAAGAAGCAGCTTCTGTTTTTTTTGTTGAAGAAATAAAATGTTTTAATATTTTTTTTGTAAAATTAATCAATTATTTTGGTATTATTAATTGAGTGTCTTGTAGCTTGCAACTATATTTGAACAAATAGCATGTTTTCTTCAAAAGAGCTCATGAAGCAGTGTTCATGTCATACTGCTAAAACAAGGAAAGGGAAACCACAACCAAATACCAAATAGTATTAACACAATAATAAAATTAATAATAATAATAAAAGCTCAATACTTGCTAAAAAATAAAAAGAAGATTATTAATGAGTCTTTGATGAGTAGTTTTTTTTAGCCATATTTATTTTGATTATAGCCTTGGTGCATAAAACATGTGTTTATTAACATTTTGTCTGTGTGAGAAGTGTGCTGAAATGTATATTTGTCAAAACAATAAATGAAAATCCTGATTTTAACGTCTTTTTACTATTTAAAATAAAATAATTGCATACACAAAAACATGATTATTTTAAACATTGCTTCAATATTGGACTTGTTTTTATTTGTGAACAAATTCTAGGCTAGTTCATGTGTGTTTTTATTGCCATATTTAGGCTCCACTAAAATGCATTTTGGACTTCATATTATCTTGTCTAAATAAATGTCTAAAATACGCGTTTCTCAACATTTTAATTATCTTTTTGTCTGCAAGAAAACCCCAGATTATACATGTAAACGTAAATGCTGCTTTTTAACGTCTTATCTGAGGGACTCTAATATAAAATCTATTTATTCGTTTAAAACGTTTTGATTTGATTCTGTATTTTATTGTTTAATGTAGTCTGTGTTTATTAGATGAAGGCGTGTCCTATGCTCGGGAAAGGTGTTCCGCGGCGCTCGTCACCCGTGACGTCGCTGTAAACAGTTGACGCGGAAGTGCGCGAGACGCACAGATTTACCGACATACCGAGATTCCGCGACACATTCGCTTAAAACATGTATATATTTGAACCGTTCTTGTAGTAACACATTAAAGGCTCACCTTCAACACACCGTCAACAATGACGAATGCCAATTTACAGGTGAGAGTCTTTACAAGCGATGCGACAGCCTTAGTGGGCTTTTTCATGCTTTTATATATAATATGTGTATTATTGTTATACTAGTCGTTTTGTTGAAAAGTATGCTTCGACAACATACAGTCCGAAATGCTGAGGTTTGGTATATTAGCACTGTCTAACCGGTAAATGTGTTTATTATTTTGATACGTTACATGACGTCACGTAGCTACGTTGAAGAAAGCGCAATGTATTTCTTACATTGTAAAGTTTTTTTAAGCTTCTGTCTTGTACGTTTTTATTTTCTCTTGTATGTCTTTAAACTGGTCTAACCAGTTGTCCGTACATTACACCACACTATAACATCATCTTATTTAACAAACACAGTTCAACACAGATTTAATGTTACATTTTAGATTTGAAGATTTTGTATTTATCTTAGACTAATATACATTTTTATGTAACTGAATAAAAAAATAAACTGTGACCAGTCTTAAAGACTAACTTTTAAGTCTAGTACCTTTCATGCAACCGGCCCCTGGCAATATGTGGGTGTTTGTGTAACTATTTATTATTAATTTTATTCGGCATTAAACAATTTAAATATCGCTTGTGTACAGAATAATTTTATGTACAAATATTGGAAATAGTTTTATATTATTTCCACAGTGTGAAATATTGCATGTGATTGTAACGATAGCCTTGGTGAGTGTTTTAATGTCTCTTCTATATTTGCTTGAGCTCAATAGAAAGCCATTGATTTGGCCGGCAGAGCCTCTGAAGAGGACAAGGCCAAAAACTACGAGGAAGCTCTGCGCCTCTATCAACATTCAATCCAGTATTTTCTTCATGTGGTAAAATGTAAGAAGCCAAAAGACAAGACTTCACTTAAATTTCACATGGAATTGTTAGATATAACTATACGTTTATTTGTATTTAAACATCCTGTATTATTAATTAGAATATTTCATATAAAGATCCATGTATAATTAGTTATTTATGTTTCATATTTTTCTGTTGTGCTTAAATACACTGCTAAAAAAAAAGGAAAGGCTAAAATAACTTATTAAATACTTTGTTCTTCACACAAAGATTATCAATGGAAATCAAATTTATTAACCCATGCAAGTCTGGATTTGGATAAATATAAAGTAACATACAATAAACACAGATTATTATATTGTATTTTTTAAATCTTATTATATAGATGAACACATATGTCGTCTTATATGTATATATTGAGTATAAAGTATTGTGTTTTTTCCATTTTATTGTTGTGGATACAGATGCATTGTATATATATATATAATTTATTTATTTAAATGTATCTGAT
>JAUCMT010000053.1:6242739-6254562 GCA_032357475.1 Enteromius thamalakanensis
TATATATATACATACATACAATATACATACATACAATATACACACATTATAATGTATTTTTATGTAGTCTTATAATATATATTTAATTATATAAAGTATTGTGTTTGCTTTATTTTTTATTCATATGGATATACAGATAAATGTGAATTAATGTTGATTGTTATTATAATACTGTATATAATTTTTTTTTCTTAATGAATTAATTTAACAGGTTAATAGTATTTGATCACAGAATGCCGTCATCTCGTTAAGTTCGAAGTTACTTTAATGAAAATCTCACTAAATGTTTAGACAAAATATAATTACTTCTGATCAAATGAATTAGTCAGACTGAGTTATTAAACAAACCTTACCAGAGCATGTGGATGTTATTGTTTCTCTCAGAATTAATACATGAAACAATGTAAACACAATACATATATTTTCTATTTGCTTTACTCGATCTTAAATATTTTTTCTTTTGTTTGTTTGTTTATATGTTTCAACCAAAATAATGCCTGGTGATATAATGTAACGTTGTTGTGTAAAGGCTTGTTCAGAAATCGTGATCATAAAAAATAATGTCTTTCTCATGAAAGCTCATTTGAATAAGCAAATATTCATTTTTTATTAGCCCGAATATTTGAGTGCAATATTTATGGAAATTGTCCGTCCTTAAAATGTTGGTTGTTGATTCTGTGGTGGTCTGTTAGGTTGGTGAAGAACCTGTTCAGTTTGGCTCGGGAGCACAAGCCTTCAATCATCTTCATCGATGAGATCGACTCCATGTGCGGCTCCAGAAACGAGAACGAGAGCGAGGCGGCCCGCAGGATCAAGACTGAGTTTCTTGTCCAGATGCAAGGTGAACACAAATTTGAAAATGTTTATTTTCTAATGTAGGTTCAAGTCCTGTTTAGTGTTAATGGTTCAGAAATAGTTTTTATTTTGTTTATGTATAAATGCTGTGTGTGTATTTATTAAGATTGTTACATCATAACATGATAATCCATAGACATCAACCCATTCTCTAACATACTTGTCCTCTGCTGAAGTATGGAAGTCTGTTTCTGCCACTGAATTAAAAATAATCAAGGTCATGTGACTTCATATTTTAATTAAAATGGTGAAAAAAAGAAAAGTTAGAATTGTAAGACATAAACTACATAAACTAGCAAATCTGTCTTTTTTTTTGGTTTCTCAGAATTGCAAGTTAGTATCTTAACATTTCAGATTTATTTCACAATTGTGAGTTTATGTCTTATAATTTTGACTTTTCTTTCTCATAATTATCAGATGTTTATTATAAGTCATAATATCCAATTCTGAGGGGAATTTTTCATCTAGAGTTAATATTTTTATTGTGTGTTGTAAATGTCAGAATTGCATGATATAAACTCACAGTTACCTTTTTTATTTTTTATTTTGTGGCGGAAAAGTGCTTCCATGCTGAAACCTATGTTAATAATAATGTTATAATATAATATTTAATTTTGTATATTGAAGTCAGTTATCTTTATTTCGATTTTTATATTCATAAGATTTTTTTTGCTTTTTCAGACCAACATTTATTGTTATACATGCTATACAATTACTGTGTATATATGTGTGTTTGTGTGCATATGTATCAAATATAAATACTAATATATAAATATGTTCATAATAGTTTTAAGCTATATAATTATTGTGATTTTTTTCAGATTATATTTTATTAATGTATTTATATTCTTCTTTCTAACTTTTGTAAATATACAGGCTAATATTACAAAAAATTATAAATCAATAAGTAAAAAAAAAATTTTTTTTTAATTATATTGAAGTCTTTTATATATATATATTTTTATTAGCAGTTGTTTTCTTTTCTTTTTTGTCTTCATAATAGTTTTCTTTATTTATTAGGTTATTGATTATAAACACTTTTCTCATTCTCACAGGTGTAGGAAACGACAATGAAGGAATTCTGGTCCTTGGAGCGACAAACATCCCCTGGACGCTGGACTCTGCCATCAGGAGAAGGTGCCTTATATAAATCCACATGTTTTGAAATGTCTACAGTATATGGGCAGTGGTTTATTATTGTCTGATGGTTATAGGTTTGAAAAGCGCATCTACATCCCTCTTCCTGAGCAGCACGCTCGCTCCTCCATGTTCAAGCTGCACCTCGGCTCTACTCCCAATACTCTCAATGAAGCTGATTTCATAACTCTGGGGAAGAAGACTGACGGATACTCTGGAGCCGACATCAGCATCGTCGTTCGGGACGCTCTCATGCAGCCCATCCGCAAAGTTCAGTCCGCCACCCACTTCAAAAAGGTACCGAATGACATTTTAATGGAAGCTTGTATACATGAGATAAAAAAAATAATAATAATTTAAGCTTTGATTTCTGAGGTTTTCTTACAGAATTGGGATTTATGAGATCATTTAAAACTTGAAATTCAATTATTTTTATCTTACGAGAAGAAAGTTTAAATGTAATTGACTTTTGCAATTACCTTTTACAATATATATATTTATTTATATCATGGCAGAAATATTCTTCCAAATTAATTTTTTTCTGCTGCAGGTAACATTTTTTTTTTTTTTTTTTTTATCTCAGAATTCTCACTCTTTTTTTCTCACAATTCCAGCATTTCTTCTGAAGATTGTGTTAATGTCTCAAAATTCAGACTTCATATATATATAAAATATATCAAAATATATAAATATAATACATAATATTTTATATATTTTATATATATATATATATAAATATGTATAAAAAATCTTATTTTTTTAGAACTAAAGTCATGCAAATACATTTTTATTAATCTTATCTCATTAATTCATTTTATTATTAATAATGCTATATATGCATATATATATATATATAGAGAGAGAGAGAGAGAGAGAGAGAGTTATTTTATTATGCCATGGAATAAAAAAGAAATAGTTATTGCAACTTTTTACAAATCTGTCTTTTTTCCTCATAAATCTGACTTCTCAGGACTGCGAGATCTTGTTAATTACAAATTTATACATAAAAAATCTCAAACCTTTTATGCGCAACTTTTAAATCGCCCAGTCGAGCTGAATCCGTCGTCTCTCATGTTTTTTTTCACAGGTGAGAGGAAAGGCATGGAACAACCCGGATGTTGTGGTGGATGACCTCTTAACGCCCTGCTCTCCAAGCGACCCAGGGGCGATCCAGATGACCTGGGTGGATGTAGCGAGTGATAAACTCCTGGAGCCGATAGTCAGCTTGGTAAGCTTGCAGCTAGTGTTGGAGAACAGCTGAACTCCCAGAGCTTGTTTTGATCTTCTCGTCTGTGTGTCTCAGGAGGACATGTTGAGGTCACTCGAGAAAACCAAGCCCACAGTGAACGAGGACGATCTGGAGAAGCTGAAGAAGTTCACAGAGGACTTTGGTCAGGAGGGATGAATTTTTGCACGTGGCATTTATTTATATTTTTTCCCGTCATGTTTACAAAGCTCCTTCTCCAGATTTTATTTTTCGAACTCTTTGGTCAGTTTTGAACCCTGAGATTTCTTTGGGATGGGTGTAACAATTTTCTGAGCCTTTACTGAAAATATCCAATCAGATCTGATTCATTATTACTAAAAATCTTTATCTTAAATGGTTTGTTGCAAATGGGTCATGATATTTTTATTTGGACATTTGACAGAAATTATAAAAAACAGTTGTGAAGTTGTTCACTTGTGCCTCAATGTCGCATTATTGCCAAATAAGACTTAAAACCACTAACATTACAGTTAATACATAAGTTGGTATCAGAATCAAACACAACCAGTGAGCTGTGAAAAGCGTTTACAAATATGTGAATACGTTTTAGGTGCGCGTCTTTCTTTGTGTTTTTCTACTCTGTTTTTCTACTTCCGTCTGTAAATAAAGTGTTTAAACTACCTATAATCGCGTGCTTCTTTATATTTGTGGGTTTCATGTGTTGTTCCGTTACTGGTTTAAAAGTAATCGCAAGCAAATAATAACACTAAACAGCAGGTGGCGCCATTACGCAGTGGAATGCAGTGACGTAACTTGCGTCAGCGCGTTCTTTTATACACGCCACGTGATCTCGTGACTTCTCGCCGCTTTCTTTATGAAATATTGCAGCGTTTGTTGTAAACAATGGCAAACTGAAAAGATGAACGAATGAACTGACCCAAAGAATCACAAGACGTATTGTTTTAATAGTTTATAAATAACACACCGAAGATTACGTGGGTATATATTAACATGTAAATAGTTTTTTTAGATTCACACGGCAAAGCAATTGAGAAAAACAGATAAAAGCATACAAGCATCAAGTATGGTGTCAGATGAAAAATGTCTTTTTTCTAAATCACTGGTCCATTACACAGTCACAAACACTTGAAGGACCTGAGTTCAACTAAACCATGACCTCCTGAATACACGGATACATCTCGTATGCATTAAACAATCATGATTATTATTATTATTATTATCACGCACTCATGATTATACCGGTTATGTAAACACAAAAGTCAAAGTACAGTAAAGTGTAAATCGTTACATAACTGTGTAAATCTGATCACGTCTTTTCCCTGAAGTTTCCCTTATCACATCCTGTCACAAACATTGTGAATAATGTTTTAGAATTTATATTAACAAGAGAAAAAAAATGACACACGATTAGAGATCAAGACAAAAATCAATCACATCTTTCAAAGAAAGTGTAAAGGGAATAACACGGAGTATAAATAAACAATAAAATGAGTTAAATCAAGGCCGCCACACAAACAAAGGCAAATAAAAGAAAAATGCGGAAGATTTAAGGATACACTCTTTCTTGACTCTTTTCTGAATTATATCACAGTATTAATCATGTATCATCAACTTGATGTATTATTACAGGTTTTCCTGTCAAATTTTACATATATATAGATATAATTATACCAGTACCATAAAATTAAATATATATTTGCATTATGCCAAAGCAAAACAAAACAGACCTAGATATAGACAATAATTGATTTTTACAGATTCCACATTTTTTTAACAATGTTTTCATTTTTAAGAGAACTATTTCTTTTAACCGAGACTGTCACAAACATTTAGTTCAACACAATTTTGGCTTTGCAGCTGCAAACAACACTGAAAACGCCTTCATTTCTACCAAATAAACAACAGGAAAAAGCTGCTTGCCTATCATTCACTTCATCAAGGCCTGTGTCAATACTTCACAGGACATTATTAGTACAAAACACACGCTTTGTGTATCTAAACAGCGGCTGATCTATAAACCTCGCTGATTATCTCAAGGCCAGCCGCCAATAAAGTAGTGTGTATGCTACGGATTAAATTTGCAAAGCGTTTGTTGGTGCCTAATCAAAAGCACATAAGCTTTGGTACGAAGATACATAGAGAAAAGTAAGTGAATACTGGCCCAGCCCAGCTACATCATCAGACCTGTGCATTACGAGGCAAAGTTAAAACAACTTGGGAAGGTTTCCCGCGCTGTAGGTCAGGAGGGGCTGGGCTCACAAAAACACATTAGAATACAGAAAACAGGGAGCCGAGGGCCAATCCCGTCGCAGCACCGGCCAGCATCCCCAGAGCTACGTCGCCCGTGTCGTCACGACGACGCTCCTGCACCATCACGTGGTTGACGGCGGGGGCGTATCCGCCTGAGGGACACAGATAAACAAACACCAGTCAAACCACACCAAGGCTACATCTGTCACAAGTCAATAAACGTCCTGTCACCTTGATAATGATACGGGTAGGCAACTGCGTACTGCTGGCCATCTGCGGAGTAGACCATCTGTGTGGCGTAAGGAGGAGGATGAGGAACATAACCACCATATCCATCAGGATAGAAAACCTAGAAGACAAAAAAAACTGGGATGTGTGACCTTATTATTTTTTAAAGTTAGTATATACTAGTGTTGTCAAAATATTTATTGCATTTAAAATAAATGTGTTTGTTTACATGAAGTATGTACATACATTTGTTTACATAAAGTGTGTGTGATGTGTATATTTATTATTTATATATAAAATACACACACATCCACTTATTTTATTACATGACACTTGTTTTATTCTGGATGAAATTAATCATTTAACAGCATTAATATATATATATATATATATACAACTTGCGTTTGTGCTTATAATTTTAAAAAGTAATTAAAAACATTATAATTTAATAAAAAATGTACAATTTTGGAGAAGTCATTAAGAGGTCAGATGGGCGATGACCAGCAGTTTATTGCATTTGTTATATTTAATCAAATTTTACATTAATGTTTAATAGTTATAAACGTTTTTTTAAAGTACATTGTAACACGATTAAATTATTTCATTATTTTAATAATAATTCTTAATTATTGGGTCTGGAATATTTAAAATGTTAATTGCACATGTAATAGCATACAAAATAAAAGTTATTGTTTACATTATATATGTATGTGTGCCGTGTGTATATATAAATATTTTTTAATACGTTTATATATTTGTATTCTTATATTTCATTTTACATATAAATATATTTAATATATAAACAAAGTTTTTCTTAAATATATACATGCATGTGTTGTGCTTATATATAGATAATAAACAAACTTTTATTATGTAAGCAAAAACGTATTTTGGATGCGAATAATCGTTCGACAACACTAAACAATAATTTAAATTATTTATCTTCTAATTCTAAAATGTACATTTTATTTTTAATATACAAATTACATTATGATTAACATATCTTCATTTTTAAAAGTATAAATTTATTTTATCGTAAGTGATTTCTTTTTTATTTAAAAATCAACTAACTAATATCTAATTTTGATTAAAAATAAAATAAAAATTTTGAATTAGAATATTAGCTAAAAAATGAAAATAACAATCTACGTTAGTGTCCTGTTTTCATCAGATGAACTAGTTCAAACTGAAAGCATCCTTTGAAGGAGTGTTTTATTGGGAGTGACAAGATTCTTTTTATAGCAGACAATATACTTTCAAGCATTGCTTGTAAACGTGAACCTTAACTGTTCTTTCTGATCAAACAAGTTCACAGTCAAACACAACAAACACAACATCTTATACAAGCTTTAAAACACATGCAAACAAACATAAACTAGATATCCAAGCAAAGAAGAACTGCTTTTCTAACTGTCTTGTTTTCAGCCAAAATATCTAAAAATCATTTTCATGAGTAAAAATATATATAGTCTTGTTTTTAGAAGAAGCAAGCCAAAATTAAGGAAGGTTTTGCATGAAACAAGCAAAATAATCTGAGAAAAAAATTAGTTTCAAGCAAAAACATACTTCATTTTAACTGGTTTCTTCTAAAAAACAAGACTATCATTTTTATTTTGTCTAGAAAGTGCTTCTTTATTGAAGAATGTCTTTTTAACAGCTACGTAAATTTTTTTTTAAAGTGTATCATTTTTCTAGTAATCGACATGAGTCTTTTCCTGCCTGCATTGCATTACCTGTGGAGTTGGGTTTAATTCAGAATAGGGTGGAGGAGCTGATGCTACGACGTCCTCGGCAAAACCAACATGAGGCGGCGGCACAATCTAAAACAAACCACACCAAGCCCTGTAAGCATAACGCTTCTGAAACCAGCTCCAGGACAGTTAAATGCAAAACTCACAGTGTTGAGTCTGGCGTCCTGCAGGGCCATGCTCCAAGCTCTGTGCCAAAACACATAGAGTTAGTATCAAAAAATTGAATTTAGAAAAACTGTAAAGAATCATAGAGAATTAGCCTCACAGAGCATCGTCTGCACTGTCTGCGCAGATGCTGATGACCCGACCGTCCCGGCAGACGATCTGCAGCAGGGAGTCTTTGCTTTTGCCTTCAGGTGGAGTGAGCTCTGGAAATAAATAATGGAAGATGAACAACAACAACACAAGGGAACATTCAAGTTGCTTATTATTTACTTCTTCCCTTCTCTGGTGGTCTCACGACTTGCAAAAACCTGTCAAGCACGACATAAGAAAGCACTTTGGAGGTTTTCACATCTTCAAAAGCAGGAGGAAAGACACACACCTCTACATGCGCTGGCGTTACGGATGTTAATGCAGTCCACCTTCATGTGGATCTCGTCCTCCATGTCCCGTCGCTGCTGGTCATCGTAGAAAACCAGACGCCCATCTGACCAGAGGTCAAACCAGTTCCTCTTCCAGCGCCGCAAGATGGTGCCTGATAGGTTATTATATAGCTTATTTGTTTATTTTAAGTTGTGCGTGTGAGTATATATATATATATATATATATATATAATAATCTATGCCCACCCCTAATATATATATATATATTAATCTAGATTTAAAAAATTATATATATATATATATATATATATATATATTAATTTATATGATGTACACTTTCAGTATGTAAAACTCTAAATATGCAATAGCTGAAAAAAAGAATGCAGTGTACAAATAATATATTTTAATTCAAAGCTAAAGAAAAATGGGGTTGACTAAGCAGCACTTACACAAATTAATCCCAGATTGCATATTCAGAAGGGAATATTGAGAGGGGTTCAGGTGCACCATGTGTGATGGGAGTGTGAAGGGGGGTGGGCCTCAGATTTAGGACAGCTGTGCTTCGGGTCGGCGTGTGTGTGTGTGTGCTGTGCCCCGGGGAGCCATGAGCTGCCACTGAGATCAGGATAGAGCCAGACAGAGCAGAGAATTACAGACAGAAGAGCAGTAATCTATGCAGAGATGACTGCCATTTGCTGTGCTGTCAAAATCGTCAAACGTCAAAACTGTGTGTTTGAGCCCTGAACAACTAACCCTGAATTCAGACAGAGATGATTTATTGTCACTTTTATGTCTTTATAAAGCCCAATAATGTTCAACTAAAATGCAAATTGAGCTGTAACATGCACAGTCTATATTTACTTAAAGATATTGAAATGTAGCTTTTGTTTATTTTGGATGCAGGTAGCTCGCCGTTTATGGACTTGTTTATGTGGAAACACGCTGTACTTCTTCAACAACCCTAAGGACACAAATGTAAGTGATATATACAAGGACTGTACAGATGTTTGCCACATACAATCCTCTATCTGTCTGTAGAGCATTAGGATCTAAGGGCATTCTTCTGCAAATCCCCTTCAAGTCCATCGTAACCTTATGGTCTCATTAAGCACAGTCAGCCATGAGAGAGCAGATGGTAAAGATACTTTTATCAGACCCTCCTAATTGTGGTTTTAGTATTGATTTTCATTCTGAACACAAGAAGATAGCCTCTATAACATCAGCTGTGAATGGATAGGTTTCTAAATGAGTAACATGCAAAGTTTGCTGGAAAATCATACTGTGTGGAAGCTGAAAATTTACATAGATGTTCTGGGAATGTGATCCTTTATAAAGTGTGTTTGTACTGGTGTGTTATTTTGAGTTGTGCAGGTTTTTTTTTTTTTTTATGGGATAGTTTACCTCAAAAAAATAAAAATAAAAATGCTTTCATCATTTTCTCACATTCAAGCTGTTCCAAACCTGAATGATCATTCTTTGGAAACACAAAATTAGATCTTAGGCAGAAATACCCACGCTACTGTTGTCCACTAAACAATAATGCAAATGTGCTCATGTGATTCTCTCATATTTATGTTTTTAAATATTCCAACCAGAAAAAGTATTAACCATGTGAATTGTGGAAACAGAAAATATATATTTATATAAGATAACTTCCTCCAAAGCGAAAGGTGTATTATGGTATAACATATTAGCAAAGATATTAACACGGCCATAAATATTAATATTGTAATTTTATTGTGAATAATAATAATAATTGTAATAGTAGAAGTAATAGTATTAATCATAATTGCAGTAAACAAATATTTTATTTTTGTACATTTGAATATAATATATTATAATGAAATATGTTTTTAAATAATAGAAGTATTATTGTTATTTAAATTTGGTTATTTATAAATATGTGTATTATTTATTTAGTATTTATAAAAATGTGTATTAAGTATTTTTTTTACTTTAATTACTTTACTATTTAAAAATTAAAAAAAAAATAATAATAATAAATTATAAACTCTGCCCAAAATCTCTCTTTCTTTGTGTGAGGATTGGAAAGGCATTTTGGGGTGAGCTGTTCTTTTAAGTGTTGCATGTGTGTGCTTTCTGATTAGTATGTAGAGAAGTTGGATCTGAGTGGGTTTGTGTCTTTGATCGATGACCCAAGTCGTGATAGGAATCTGGAGGCAGCCAGACTGAACCTCCGCATGAAGGATGGAGAAATCAAACTCACTGTGAGTATCAGATGTCTGTCAGTAAGCATCTCATTCCCCTTCTGCCCTTCTAAATGGCAAGAGTTTTCTTGAAACGATAAGCTCCAGTTTGTATGCTTTGTGAGTCCAGATGGTCATCTCAGCCTTCACTCACTCCTGTATGAGCAAAAATTCAAATTCAATATAGTTTCCCATTCACAGAGCATTACTTCTGTTTATTCTCACCACATCTGATGCCAGTAGTAACACTTCCACTCAGCTTCTGGATGCAGAATAAACCAAAGATTTCCTGAGCAAAGCCTACAGCATATTGAGTTGCTGATAGTGCACAGTTTAGTCTGGACCTGACCATAACATGACCTGGAGCTGTGTGGAAGTGTTACTACTAGCATCAGATGTGGTGAGAATAAACAGAAGTAATGGCCTGTGAAAGGGAAAATATATTGAATTTGAAGACAATTGTGAAAACTTAGAGATCTGTATTTGCTCATACAGGAGTGAGTGAAGGCTGAGATGACCATCTTGAGTGTGACTGACAAAGCATTGCTCCATTGTTGAATAGAAAGTTCAAAAGAACAGCATTTATTTAAAATGTAAATCTATTATAACATTGTAAGTTCTTTACTGTTACTTTTAATCAATTTAATGTGTCATTGATGAATAAGGGCAGTGAATAATTCAATAAATGTGAATGTAGAATTAATTGAGTGTGAGATTCTATATGTCTCTAATGCAATACAGTAAGGAAATTATATTTTTAATAATATAATTAACATCATTGTCTCTCTCTTTCTCTCTCTCTCTTTCTCCTCAGGCACCAAATCTGGAGGCCCGTGAGCTGTGGAAAGGTTTTCTCTACTCTGTCGTAGATGTAAGTTTAATCAAATAAGGACCTGTTTTTAACAGAAGTTGACACATTATTTAGTCTTACTGATGAGTTCATGCTCTTACAATAAAAATTGTAAATACTTAATCAGTGCTAGTGTTTTGCCATTGGATCCTAGAGAATCTGTGTCAAGTTCTGTATATTAGTAAACAGCTTCTCCTACAGAACAATTGAATTCCAGTCAGGCTTATTCTTTATGCCATCTTGAATATTGTTGTTCTAAGTATGTTAATGAAATCTGTGACCTTTGGACTGAAGAGTTAGCATTTTATTACTGTGTTCAAACAATGCAGCAGATACCTTTGTTTCTTTTGGTTTAGTAAAGATTTGGTTTGGACTGTTAGGGTTTGTTTATTCGCGTATGTGTTTGTCTAGAGAGCATAGTAGCTGATATTATTTTGATATACACTCAGATGTTTGGCATTTTGGAGTTTGTTTGTAAAAGTAAATTCTTATATTCCACAAGAAAACATTACATTTTTTAAAAAAGTGACAGTCAAGACATTTATCTTACAAGAAATGTCAACATTTTATATATATATATATATATATATATATACAGTGTATTTCAAAGGTTTTAGAACAGTAAGATATTTAATGGTTTTTAAAGATGTTTTTTCTGCTCAAGGCTGCATATTAGATTAAATTATTTCACATTTTGAAATATTATTTCAATTTAAAATAACTGTTTTCTGTGTGAATATATTTTAAAATGTAATTTATTTCTGTGATACAA
>JAUCMT010000053.1:6254662-6268595 GCA_032357475.1 Enteromius thamalakanensis
TTTAAATATATATTTATATATATATATATATATATATATATATATATATATTAGGGGTGGGCATAGATTATAATTTTTTTTATCTAGATTAATCTATCTTCTATATATATATAATCTATATATATACTCTTATAAATAAAAATATTTATATATTTATATAAAAATATATATTTTTTTTTCTTAAATATATACACAAATATGTTTGTAATTATAAATACTTCATAAATATGCACACAAAATGTTTTATTTTGGATGCATTTAATCGTTTGACAGCACTAATATATGTATAGAAATACAAAACACATACATATATTTAATATATAAACACATTTTCCTAAATATATACATATATATAATATAAAATATAAGAATATGATTAAATAATTGTATAAAAGTGTAAATATTTTCAAAGCATACAGTGTATGTGTGTTTTAATAGATAAATAATAAATATACACAGCCCACAAACGTATTTTGGATGCAATTAATTGCAATTTTATAAATGTGTTAAAATAACAAAATATATAATCATTTTATTCATTTATTTTAATTTCTTTAGACGACATGCATTTAAAATCAGCAATTATTTAATAACCTTTTTATGATTTACAATTTTAAATTACTGCATATACATTTTAGTTTTCATGTTATGAAGGTAGCATGAAATAATTAAAGAGATAATTAAAAAGACTACTTGTTAATGTAATCCCTATCTCGATAGTTCAAGCAAGTTTAAGCAAACAGAAATATTGAAGTCATCAACTTAAAAGATCTTTAAAACACTTTTAGCCTTAAAAGACAAACAAGATACAGCCTAGCTGCCGAGATAGTCGGCTTACTAAAGTTAGGTCTTGAGACAAAGTTCAGCTGTTTTCCAACTTCCGTCTAAAAACTCACGAGAAGACAACAAGCGGTCTTCTTTACTGAAGAAGAACTAAAAGCAAAACTCAATTCAACATCCAAGTTAAACATTTCGCATAACTTATTTATATTCACGAGTTCCCAGAAAGAGGTTTTAAATGATAAAAGTGCTAATTTAAAAAAAAAAAATTATATGCATTACGAAACAAGCTCAAATTAGACACCAAAACACACCTAAAACATAAATGCGATGTAAAGAACACTCACTTTGTCTGTGCAGCCATCCGCTCTTCACAAACGCCATCCTCCAATAAACTCACTACCTAAACGTACAAAAACTGTGAGCATTATTTTTTATGTATAGGACATTAAACCAAGCCCACGCACGTGTAGATATAGCTTATTATTTAAAGTAAACATAATGCAGCTCTTGAACTTCTCCGCCTATCAGTTTCAGAGTTAGCTTGCGCTCGCGGCGCAAAACACGACGACAAACCGACAGAATTAACATCAAGAGACATCCCAAAACAGCTTAAAACACGTCGAGACACTATACGCGTCGTATTCATGCAATATCAAATGGGTTAAATGAGTAAATCTACCCTCTTTCGGTGTGTTGACGTTTGAAGCGCGAGCGACTAGCAGAGTGACATCAGCAGCATCCTCCTCTCAGCTGATGCCTTGTGTCACCGTATCAGATGATCAACACGACTTTTATTAAGTTTTACAGACTTTTATATAATTCACCCGGTTTGTTTTGATGAGATATTAAAGTACAAAGCGTTTTTAAGACAAATAGTTGATGTATTTAACATGTAGGGAGCGAAGCAAGCGGATTGAAAGAACATTCGAGAATATTCCTGATGTATTCTGAGAAAATTTCCGGGAAACTTTTCAACTTCAGTCTCATCTTAAGTGCTTTTTACTGATGTTAGACTATTTCCGAACTAAATAATATCTTAAAAAGTTAAAGGTGTGATATATTATAAAATAGTGTGACATTATAGATAATATGAGGATGTATAAAAAATATTAACATAATGAGAACTAGATTATATATTGCCTAACAATAAACTATAGTACTATATTTGAAATGTATACATTGTTTACAGAAAATATAAGATTTTAGAATATGAAATAATTTTATACACACCCACATATATATATATATATATATATAGTTTTATAAAATGTTATAATTTATTTTTATTACTTTTAATAATAATTTGTTATGTTATATATAGATTTTTTTCCCCTTAAATGTATTTCACAAGCTTTATATATATATATATCATTTATATTATAAATCCTATTGTGTATTATATTAATTATAATATATTACTATTATTAATATATATTTTAAAAAAGAAAAACTTTAATTAAAAAACTTTAAAAAACTAAAATTTTATTTTTCCCTCTACCCTTTTTTCCTTTTTAGATGTTTTATTAATTATTTAGATATTTTTTTATATAAGTTTTTTAAATAATAGGCTACCGAACAAAATATTAAACAGTATAATACAATTATAAGAAATAAATGAGTAAAGAAATTAATTATAATTTAAATAAAAATAAATAATAATAAGAAGACTAAAATACAAAAGGTGGGCTAACATGAGTTGTTTAAATGCAACAGGAAGTGTTTAAATTAAATGTATTACAGAAGCTTGAGGAAGTCAAGGAAGGGTTGCCATGTAGCTTAGAATCGACAATGTTGTTTGGGCTTCATTAAACGTATACCTTCCAATCGTATTACATGAACCAATTTAGATTACCCGGTTTTAAAAAAAGGGGCGTCTGGAGATTTCCAACAAGATTTTAGCAAGAACCATACTCAGTATTAAACCCTTTTCCCTTTAATATTACAATTAATAATACACACATAACACACAATGTATGTTTTTTCTGTACATATATTTTGGTGACAAATGCACATTTATATGGGAGTTATTAAGAAAAGTATTGCTTTGTGTTTTAGCATGACTAGCGTTTACATTTTAATATAGCCTATAATAGTCAACAATAAAGTGGATAAAAAGTGTTCATCAAAGTTGTCCTAAGACAAGAATGCATTTTAGTTTTAAGACAACTTTGTTCAAAGGTTTTGATCCACTTAGAGTATATTTTCAAGATATAATATATAATGACATTTTATAATTTTCCTTTACTTATTTTTGCTGTATGCATCACATAGAATTTTGCATGAAAGTCATTGGGAAAACTCGGTGTGCTTTGCGATCTTGTAAAAATGTCATGTTCACACACTGAAATCAGATTAGATTAGAAACATTTCATTGCTCTCACCACTAGATGGAGCAGTTTCACTGGGAATTGGACTAATTCAAAGTTCCTGCAAAGAAAAACGTGCATTATTGTGACATTTGCACAAACCCATGTATAATTTATTATTTTTTTAAATAAAAAGTAACCAGCAATCTTCATAGAAAGTTTTGCGTTCGCATCTGCAGTCGTTGTTTTCTTCCATCACCCTCCATTTGCCTAAGCCTTATCCAGCTCAGTGTTTTTTCCTAGTGACCTTTCCCATGACAGCTTAGTGAGAGAGGGTCAAGACCAAATGATACTGAATGATCGAACCCTAAGCCCCTCATTTATGACGATTATGGAGCAGGATTGCATTAGATCGCTTCACATTTGCATTTACACTGAATCCCAAACCGCTTTGAGATCCAGTTTAACATTCATAGCTCAAGGTTGTGGTAATATGGTGCAGCTACACTGTGAATGGACTGTTTTGAAAACGAATAGCCGGATCTGATCCTGTACTGTAACCTGTAGACAGCGTCCACCTCCGCAGCTGGGATCAGAGCAGGTCGTTCCAGTGCTGGGGGAAATAATCTCATCCGAGCTTCATTCACTCATACTGGGGAGGCTCATGGGGGCCAGATTGAAGTGATTTACGCAACAATGTCTCGCCAGTGGTTGGCTGTTGCGGATTTTGTTTTGTCTTAATCTTCGGGCAGATTAACCAACCGAACCGATTGTGTGCCTCCACAGGACTAATGTGTGGAGAGAACTTGTGAACTCAAAACAGAGTCCCTGCTAACTTCATCTAGGTGATATATTGCTCTGGAGGAAGTATAATAAATGTTAGGCTGGGGTTTTTTTTCTGGATACCGTGATGGTCAGCTAAGAACATGACATCAGTGACTGACAGGTAAGAGGTACTGAAGTTTACATTAGTGCTATTAAGTGATTTTTTGTTTTTGTTTTATAGTATACTGTAGATCTGCAGAAGTTTGCAATAGTTGTTTTTCAGATATAAACCTAGATTTGATAAATTATCATATTATATCATGATTAAAACGGTATAAAATAATTATTTTATATTGTTTATTATGATATAATTTAATTAAAATTATTAATATTGTAAATTGTTTAAATGTTATACACACAAATATAATATTTAGGACTTAATAATATATTTTAATAATAATATTTCAAATTTACTACATTTAAATCGTACATGTACATAATATATATATATATATATAATACACTTAAATAATTAAACTTGAATACTTTAAATGTCTTGTATACACTATACATATTTGTAATTTTTTGTACATTTCTATTATTTTTCTTTACATTTTACAAAAAACGCAAAAATATTAATATAAAAGTAGTTATTAATTTTAGTACATTATATATTAACATTAATATGCAATATTTAAATTCTTGTACATTTAAAGCATATATATTTACATTACACACACACACACACAATGTATATATATATATAATCCTGTTTATAATATAGTATTTAATATATTATATCTTCAGTTCATGTAAAATTTAATATTTCAATAATCTATAATCCATCATACGATATAAAATTTTAAACAATCTAAATGCGGGTCATGCACATGAAACTATTTATTATTTATTTTATATACACACGATCTTAAATTATAATTATTATTGCTTCCATTTAAATTTCCAAACGTCATTAATAAAGGTATAAATAATAAATAAATTGGCCCTTGTCCGTACGTCATCATCAGTTGTTGGCCTTGGAAAGCCTAGGCTCACTTCAGCCTCCCTCCAGCTGTTTGATTAAGTAGTAGTCTGTGATTGTGACAATAACGGGACGTTTCAAGCTCACATGAGTTTCGCTCAGTGCAGCAGCAGTGCTTGCGAGCGTATATCTGCTCATATTACCTTCCTCCTCCTCGCTGCAGGAAGGGCTGGGTCTGGGTCTGAGGAATGCACAAATAAGAAGGCCTATTCATTTTTCGTCCTGCAGTTTATGCGTCCTTGGACCCAACACTGCAGGAAGTTCAGAACCCAGCCCAGCGCTCTCTATTACAAATGGTTTTGCTTCAGAACCGGCCCCAGATCAGGGATTCAAGAGCAAAATAACAACGTATGAAGTCTAAAAAGTCTAAAAACCCAACCAGACGTCCAAATCTCTCGCGACGTGACGCTAACGAGACAGACGCGCGCGCGAATCAACAAAGGAAATTCCTTGGCAGCCGGAACACTTCCTCTCCTCTGCATTTAAGAATTCTTCCATCAATTTTCTAGTATAGAATTACGCCCCTCCCATTGTGGAGGCGGGGCCACGCGGGCGGCTTCGCCAATAGGAACAGGTCGGTTTTTCTCAAAGGTGGTCGCGACAGTCTCCATAGCAACGTCGCGATCTTTACTCAAGAGTTTCTGTATCCCGAGGGAACCGGAGTCAGTGCTTTCAAGCGCAGCTGTGTAGTTGGCTAAGTTGGAAGTGGGAGTGTGCCGAGCACACTTGAGCTGACCAAAACAGCTGGAGGAAGAGAGAGAGAGAGAAGATTTGGGACGCTCAAAACTGAAAGCCAAGCAGAAACTAGAGCAAGATGGGATTTGACTGGCCGCGGACTCGAATATGATTTTATAAATCTAGAAATGACTTTATAAGTGCGCAGGTGGCTGCTGTGGAGGGGAGACAGCAGAGGGGCGAAGGAGGTAAGAAGATGTTTGTTAGTTTTTCTCTTTTTCTGTCAGATTTAGTGCTTTCGTGATCTTTTGAAGCTGTTTGTCCCGCTTTTATGACCACCTGTGCGCGAGCCATGCTTCTGTTAGCCCCAGTGTTGAATAAATGTCAGATGAGAGAAGTGGGCGTTTGTTTGGGGGTCACACCAGCCGCAGATGATGGGGTAAGAATGATTTTAGGCTGCAGAAAGCTAGAAAGCGCCATGTGTGACATTTACTTACTCATTCCTCTCAAATGCTCTCATTTCCTGTAGTTTTCCCATCAGCAGCAGAAAAGCAGCACGTGGAAAATGGGAAATATAAGTCACGGAAATGGATAAAAATCATGCTTCTAAATAAATAGATTTTGAATCTTGACTCTGTGGTGTTTAATTAGCTATAGAAAGTATTTATTAGTAATTGGTTTACACTAAAAAGTGGGCATGGAAGTGTATTCCTCGACCCTTGAGGTATTTGATTGGCCAGGAAGTGTTTATTTATTCATGTAAAAATGTGAATATTGCTATATTCTGTTTTGTGTTCTTGTATCGAAGGCGTTTAATTGGCCAGATGAGTTTTATTAAAAGCCATGGAACAAAACGCAAATATTTCTACGTTCTATTTTATGCTTCAACAAATTGGCTAGAATTATTTGATTTGGAAAGTTGGAAAATTCTATAGTTAATATTTCTATATTCCATTTATTTCTATGCTTGACTCTGCAAGGTCATGTAACAAATTCATATATATTTCTGTATTTATTTTAAATAAATTTTGATTCGAAGTTATAAAAGTGTTTTTATATAGCATGTAGGGCTGTGCAATTAATCGTAATCGCAAAAAAAAAAAAAAATCCAATTTAAGCACATGCAATTTTTAAATCGTATAAGGCTGCAATTTTATCTATTAATTTATTTAGATTTTTATTCAGAATTTTTTATTCAGAAACAGCACAAAGAAATTACCGACGCAATTACCTATCATATGTGCACAGACATGATGCATGCGCACATTGTCAGTAAATGTTATTTCGTTCATTGCGAAATGTTTTGTTATGCACTTCTTATGCACTGAATGCATTTAGAATGCATGTATGAAGCTTGTTTGAAAAAGCAAAAACAGTTGCCAAAATCGCAAATAAAATTGCAATTGCAATATGATTATTTTGTCCATATTGCACAGCCCTAATATCATGTATAAGTATAACTGTATTTATTTATTTAATAAATAAGGAAGAAAAGTATAAATATTTGCTACTTAGAGTAGGCCTATTCAATTTGCTCTTTGTGAGTATATTAATTATAAAAAATCATCCTGCATCCTAAAAAAATGAGAAGTTCGTCAGCCTAGCTTTTGTAGAACTACCAGCTTTAATCATACTTTTGAAAGTAGATGTATGTAAAATTTTGAAAAAGCTATTGAAGTAGTTCAGATAGAATAAAATCTGTGTATCCAAGCATGAAGCAAACCTGGAGCATAAGGAAGGTGTCCTAATTAAGAGAGGGCCAATTAAATCAAATTAATCTTCCAGAAAACTCATTCGCTTGTGAACTTGCCTCGTACTTTTCTATTCTTGTCCTAAATAATGGCTGTCAGATGCTAAGCGTACATGACCTAACTGCGCCGAAAGTATTTAATTAAAAGTTAAGAGCATTCAGATGTTAGTCTGATGACATTGCGCTTTGTGAAATGATGATTGGAGGTTTAAAAGCAGGATAGCGCTGTTAAGCCAAAAGCTAAAAGTGGGATAATGTGTCACCAAGCCCTACATTATTCTCAGAACAGGTTGGCGTGTTGCTGTATCGGTTACTGTCGAAACTATTTGTTCTACATCAGTGGAGCAGATGAAACTTGCGTGTTACACTTAAATATTCATTATTACTTTCCCTCGGCCTTGGGAAAATCCAGTTTCAGGGCCGTAATGACATACTAGCCGTTGTTTGTGACAAAAAGACATTTTTTAGATTCTGTGGTCAAGTCCTGGCCAAAGCTGTTTGGAAAGAACGAGAGATGCAAAAGTCTTCTCGTCAACAAAAAGTGATGAATTTGCGTTACGTGAATAATGTGCTTTCCGCTGCTCTGAGGACAGTTAAAAGCTCTGTGGTTACTAATGGCCTTTAAAAAGACAGTTTAAAATGCCAAATACAGTATATCATGCAGTAAGTGATGCTTTGCAGTATTTCGCTCAATTCATGTTTAATGTCACTCAAAAAATGCTAAATCTGTCACTAAATGTTTTGCACTGAAGAAGTTTTATTTTTAATGACTTTTTTAAATATTATATATATTTAATATTAAATATAATTAAATATTATTATATTTTGTTAAATACAATTAAATATAATTAATAATTAAATAAATATAATTAAATATATTTTTGTATATAACAAACAATTTAGAATAATAAACATATTAAAAACAAGGGCAAAGAGACAAAATACATTCATATTCAAAACAATCTATGTAAGCGATTTATTTTTATTAAAATGAAAAAAAGAGATAAAGTGTGAAACAAATCCGCAATTTATCATTTATCCAATCAATATAGAGTACGTAAAAAATTCACCTTTTTTGTGTATTATTTTATATTTTATCATGCTATAGTGATACTTCTCAAATGTCTTGTTTATAAGAAAAGAGAAATTGTATGGATTTTATTATAAAAACGTTTATTTCATTAAAAAGAAATGTTACTAAATGATGATGATTTGATGATGATTGACTTTGATTTTAGCTACACTAAAAAAAAAACTAAATTTGTTTACTTAAATATAGTTAAAATAAATTGAATGTAATCACTTACCTTAAAAAATGTAGTATATTCAATTAATAATTTTTTCAGTGCACAATAATCACATAAACTTTAGTTTCCATTTAATATCCACGTCTACGCACAAATTTGTGTGTGAGATCTGCGTATAAGTATTTTCATGAAAAATATTAGAGGGTGAGACCTAACTTGTTTCTTTCCATCTTCTTTAGCCACCATAATGCTCCAGTGACCCTTTGATTCGATAATGGAGGACGCAGTGACCTCTGAAGATGCTGAACCCCTGCCTGCCACCTCCCAAAACATTGAGATCCACCTCAGGGAGCCAGAGGACGAGTGTCCTTCCAGCACAAGCCCGGAGCCCAGCAGCCTGTCCTCGTCTTGTAATCAGCAAATTCAAGGCTCTGCTGTATCAGCGCTGCAGACCAAGGTCAAGGCTCTCTCTGAACGCAGAGTCGCCTGGAAAGAACCTGGGAGTAAGAACCAGGACATGCAAGTGGTTCCTGGGACCTTCATGCTGGGATACGCCCTCACCGACGCTTGGGTCTCCAGCAGCAGCGACGAAGACGGGGAACCTCGCAAGCCCCTGATGTTCACCGCCGGAGATCCCAAGCCTCAGGTAGAACTCCAGTACGATCCCGTCTCTTCCCAAATTTTTCTGGCACTTCCACGCGGCCTTGGAGAAGGAGCAAGCCTGGAGAACCTCTCGAAAGACGCTCAACATGATGCTTTTCCGTCTGATAAACCATGGATGCCTCCAAAGTGTTTCTGGAGGTCCATCAGGCCGGAGGTGACAGTCCTAAATGGGAACGTTCCTGTGGGGAAAGACGGAGGAACCGTGGGGCACAAAATGGGCCACAAGTTTCCAAGGGAACTGCAAAGGTCTGATAGTCTGGAGAGTCACCTGCGCAGGTACAGTCACGGCGAGGCGGGACAGTCTGGACTCTGGCGGGCTGACAGCTTGGAGAGCATGTGCAGCAGTGGAAGCTCACTGTCCCTGGCTGAGAGGGTCGAGATGAACCGAGGTCTTCTTAAACAGATGCTGCAGAAAGCCCAGAACAAAGAGCATGTGCCAGGACAAAGAATAGAGGAGCCGACACACATTGGTGGTAGAGGTAAGGAGGTCCATTACAGTGGGTCATTGACATGGTGCTTTTTTTTTTTTTCAAATATATAAAAAAAAAAAACGCAGCTTAGACTTTCAATGACTTTAATCAGAAATTAAACATATTTCTCACATATATGAAATGTGATATAACAAAATACAGAAAAAATCTATAAAAAATCTGAAAAACTATGAGATTCGTGAAAAAAACTAAATAAAACTTAAGCAATTTTTGTAATTTATTAATTTTTGTGTTAGTGAACGCTGAACTAAATCACTCATTAGTCACATTTTTCTTTTCTTTTTTACAAAACTGGTTGACTCTCATTACGTAATAATGATAAATACAAAATGTTTGAAATTTGAATTTGTACAATTATGAAATAAGTTAAAAAAGTCATGAGCTTCAACCAACATGCAGAAACAAAATTAAGCATAAAACAGGAAGTGACATCACAGAGGACCCATACAGAGACTCATAACTGCATGTAAACTCTACAGCCCCAGTTGTAAAATGTCATGTGGTATGACTCAGAAAAAAACAAAACAAAATTTAATATATATATATATATATATAATAAAAAGTATATATATATATATATATATATATATAGTTAATAATTAACAGTATTTATGAAAAAATAGGACCTTATTGAAATTGCTCCATTTATTATTACTTTTATTTTTGTATAACAAATAATCATGATTAAGATGTGTTATTCATTGGGATTGGATATTGACGCCACATGGTCAGTTATTTTTTAATAATAATAGTAATTAAATTGATTAAAAATGATTTAAAAATTTACATCTAAACATGAAAACATGAAATTTCTTGAAAGAAAAAAAAAATTGAGATGTGTATGTTACTAGATTGTGACACACACACACACACACACACACATATATGTAATCAACTGAGATATAATTGTCCTTATCTGATGTAACATAATGTAAGATATAAAACACAGCAGTGCTAATCCGAGGTTATCAGACAAGTGTTAAATGCCGTTAGTGCATACCTGATGAGATGACATTGTCTCCTTTAGCGCATTTATGGATTACATGCAACGCTTGCACACGACCTCGCTAATGAAGCAGAGGTCATATACAGACGAGAGAGCTGGATAATCCAGATATGAAGGGACAGAAGGATAAGAATGAGAATTACACTCACAGTAACAGTGATAAAGGCTGGGAGATGGAAAAACAGACAGTGCGATGCTCATTTGTTCACTTGTTTTCCTCACTTTTAAAGCACCAGATGTTGACACAAACATGACGACCTTGTCAAGTTTAATAAAACACTGGCTTTTAGCTGTCAGGCAAACACAGTTCACTCAACTTGAAGCAGATGAAGCAGTAGTGAAAATGTGGATAACCTAGTTTTAGTTTTAGTTATGATGATAAACAGGGAAAACTGCATTAAAAATGTATATAAAAAAATATATATACATATAAATATATAATAATATAAATGATTACAATTTAAATTTATATATATATATGTATTGTTTTTTCACACATTTATTGATGTATTTATTTTATTTTATTTATTTTTAATATATATATTAAACGTTAAGTCAGTATTAATTAAAAACATTAAATGTCTCTGTGTCTATTTCCACAGGTATCTGTGCACTTAATGATAGTGATTGGGATTCTGGGATTTCGCTCCAAGGTAGTGAACACAGCCAAAGGTGGGCAGCACAGATTGATGCTCTCACATTACTCTCTTACACACAGCACGTGTATTTAGCTTCTCATAGTGCTGATTAGAGATCATTATTTCAGCTTCCTGAGACTCTCAAAAGTAGCGTTCCTTAATTCCTCCTAAAAACAAAACAGCATCGGCACGACAGAATGTTGAACTTACAAAAAAAGTGGAATGTGAGCTCAGGAGAAAACAGCTGCTGATGCTTTCATGAGCTGAGGAGCTAGATCATATCATCGGCTCTTCCTGCCGCTCCTTTAAACTCCACCTAAGAGCTGGATAACAAAAGGAAATAGCTGAGCTTTTCCCCAAACTAATAAAGATGCCACAAAAACAAACAGGCATGGGGGTCAATGTCAGGAAATGTGTGTCAGGAACTTTAGGAACATTATAGGAAAAACCATACATTAACTGTGTAATAATGATATTTACGTAGATTTATTGTTTAAAAAAGTTTTATTTGAAAAACAAGATAATTTATTTTTAAAACCGATATAAAACTCATTCAAAAAGTGAAACCATTTGATAATAAATATATATTTTGATTATTATTTCTATTATTTTTCCATATTTTTTGGTAACATTGCACACTGAAAGTAGTTAAAGTTGAGAACTAATTATACCAAGTTCAATTGGATAGGATTTCAATTAGTAGTAAGTCCGCGATAGCACTGACTCATGCATTCATATTTATGTTTAGTATAAACATTTTTATGGTTTATTTTTTTCAGAAATTAGTGTACTTGGTGAATTTGTAGTAGTTTTATTAAGCCAAAAATTAACACAAAAATTAAACAAACAAAACTAAATAAATAGTGTATATAGTATAATAGTACAAATAAGTGCATATTTTAATTTTTGTATTATTTGACTTTTTTCTTTTACTTCACAAAATTAAACATAGTTATAGAAATAATGAGACTTAAGTTCCACACACATGATTTCACACACATGTATGGTTTTATAATTAGTATGTTTGATGTATTTAGTTCTGAATTAAATTAATAAATTAATAGGTAAAGAATATCCATGTTTTTGCTTGAATACATTTTTTTTGTGAATTAGTGGCAGACAGGTAACCAGTTGGTAATGTCATGAAAAACAAATACAATTTTTTTTATTATTATTATTCAGAATATTTTACCTTACACACTAAACAGAGTCAACATTATTATATAGTGAAACCAAGTTTTCTTTGAATAATATCAGCGTATGTTCTGGAGGTATAGCATTTCCTGACTCATTTTATAAGCACTTTCATGTCGTGGTATCGCCATATTCCTGTTATAGAGTAATATTCAAGTCTTTGATCATGTAAACATATGCATAAGCCCATCTAGTGCATCATAATCAGGTACTAACCCCACACACACTCAGCGTCCGTCAGCCTAATTAGTGATGACGGTCTGCTCCACTTAATCCCCCCACTCCACACAGGAGCTGACGTGTTTCTTTCTCTGTCTCTCTCTCTCTCTCTGGCCGGCCCACAGGGCCTTTGTGTTGGGCGACGACCTTCCGCTGAGCCCTCGCCACGAGCAGGCCAAACGACTGCTGGAGAGAGCGCGTATGAAGGCCCGGTCCAACCCTCTCAAAGCCGACCACACCATCCTACCCGTCCAGAGGGACAACCCGTAAGTATTCCCGCTCTCTAGTCCTTGGCTTGCTGGAGTTTCGGTTTGGGGGTTGGGGTTTTGAGGCTTAGGCATCATGGGAAAGGAGGGTGACTACACGGCTCTATTCATATCAAAACAAGGAAGCCTTCGACCTGCTCACGGTTGAGGATTTGTGTGGGGGGTGTAGATTTTAAACTGTATTATTTGGTGCTGGACGGAATAGTGTTTTGAAGCGCCTGGCAAAACTCTTTTTAGAAGCAACAGGTGGCTGTTGTTTTCTGTTTAAGTTTGGCGTACTATATAAAGACATTAAATAAGGTTGTATTTGTACGAAACTAGTATTATACAATAACTCTAGTATCAAAGAAAACAAAGATGCACATACAATGCTAGCAGGAAGCTAATGGCAGTCTAAACTTCTAAACTAAGTATACCGGTGTCCTCCTCCAAACGCTTTTTGTTATATAAGACTACCTGAATTATACAACGTGTACACACGGTTGGTGCCTCTAAATCCCGTTTCCCCGTCCTGCACTCTGTTCTCTACCTCAGCACTTTCACACAAAGACAGATGGGCGAGCCGCCCCAAACGCCTGTCTCCTTGTTTGGTATGAAGACAAGCGGCGTGTATTGCATGGCAGCATCCGGAACAGATTAGGGCAATTTTAAACGCCACAACAAAACCTGACACGCACTGAGAAAAGAGATTTTTTTTTTATATTTAAAAAGCTAAAAATATAACTAAATAACAACAATAATATTTTAAAATTTAAATTAATGAAAGTTATAGTTAATAAAAACATTATTATCAATAAAAAAATATTTCATGATTTAATTTAATTTAATTTAATTTAATTTAATTTAATTTAATTTAATTTAATTTAATTTAATTTAATTTAATTTAAT
>JAUCMT010000053.1:6268695-6301341 GCA_032357475.1 Enteromius thamalakanensis
AATTTAATTTAATTTAATTTAATTTAATTTAATTTAATTTAATTTAATTTAATTTAATTTAATTTAATTTAATTTTCTGGCTTAGATGTCAAAAAAATAAATAAATAAGTGAATTAGTGACTGACAGATTAAAATTCTCCCTTTTTATTTAAATAGGAGCTTTGATGAAACTGCTTTGCCGTCCTGCTCTGCTACACCTGTCATGTCTGCCAGCTGTTACTTTCCTTCTCCCTAATTCCCTTCCTGCTTCCCCCTTATGGGGAAAACAGCTCAGTGATGTTGAGCACACTGCTGTCAGCTCGCTCGGGTTAAACTTAACACTTAACTGCCCCTCTTGAGATTGATCGTTTAAGACGAACTCGCAGCTGTAAAGTCCCATAGGTCTCAGAACAGTGCACTAAGCTTAATAGCCATAAAACACTCCCAGTGCACAATAATACACCTGTAGATTACTATCCATGCACTTTAAGCAAGCAGAGAATATTGAATATTTTCGCATGTTTAACCAACAGCTTATGATATCTGGCATGCTAAAGACGACCTTTCTTAAAGGAGTAAAAAAGTATGTCAGGAATGTGCACAGAGGAGCCAAAGAAGAACAAAATTTTCCCAGGAATTTGCCCATGTCTCCATGCTGAGAGATAGTCTGCCGGCTGCTTTGGCATGCATCAGTTTCTTTGCGTGTCTAAGTGCTCAGGAATGCAACTCATGTCATATATGTGCATGTGTGTACAGGGAGCTGTTGTCCTGGGTTGGTGTACCCTTACACCAGGCTCCTCTCGCGGGGAAGGAGGGCGTGGCGGTGGTCTCCGGAAACCTCAGTGACTCCTCCAGCGGCGACTCGGCAGGTGGGACCCATCGGAGACACGGACAGTCACCAACCCGTGTGCGTTTTGAAGATGAATCGGAGAAGGACGCTGAGGTGCGCTACCTGGAGCGGCTACGCCAGCGGCGCAGGGCTGGAGAAAGAGCGCAGGGGCTGCTTGTGTCCAAACCCACCTTGTCGTCTTACATCAACGGACAGGCAGAGACAGGACATGGCTCGCATGAATCAATATCCTGGAAGCCGAAAGCCAAGAAAAGTTTGTTGAACGGCAAAGGTCTGGAAACAGCAAACAGGCAGTGTAACTCTTGTGGGACCTTTCTAAATGAACCCCACGGGCCTAGCTTAAACTCAAACACTCTGTCTTTACCTAATGGGGAAGCTGAAGGGAAGAAGATACCTTGTTGGGTTGCTCCCACACTTCCCAACCGGCTTGTCCGGATCGAACAAATCAAGGAGACGTACATTGGGACGAGTCCCGCTATCGTCCACAGCGATGGGACGCACTGCAGTCCTGTGGATAACGTAAGCGGTAGGGGAACATTCCAGAAGCTAAAAAAGAAGGTGCGGAAACAAGAGAGCAAGCAGGAACCCTTGTACGTCAATGGCCTGAGGGCTTCAACACCTCCGAATTGCAACGGGGGAACTCAAATGTGGCTCTCGAATGGACTAGCATTGCCACTCAACCCCTACGCCACGGATCCACTTGGACAGAGAATCGCAGTCGCTTGCAGCCCTATGTCCGGTAAGGGACCTGTAGCACCTCCATTGCCCCCCAAAGGAGAACCATCCAGCTCCCATCTTCCTCAGCCAACCCCTCCACCTCTCCAACCGAAAAAATCAGCCCTGAAATCCAGCTCAAAGAACCGCTCTAATGGTCAGCGGACCGTCACGCTTTTATCTTCGCCGGAGTATCACCTGGACTCCACAGAGACAGGGGGCGCTGTGAAGAGCTGTCTTCAAGAGCAGGCTTCCTCTGGACTGGGTTACTGGGAGGACAGATCTGCAATGGTCACCTCTGGACCCATACTCAGGACGAGCCCAGTTCTGTGCGCTCGAAACTCACCCATACAAGGGGAAGAAAGGCTAACAGGTTAGTTTAACTACATAGGCTTATAGCAGTAGTAACTGAGCAGAAGGTTTATCCAAAGAACTTACTATACACCAGGGATGTCCAGATCTGCTCCTGGAGGCCCAACGTCCTGCACGGTTCAGCTCCAAAAGACCACAAAAATGAAAATTCGGTCATTTATTACTCACCCTCATGTCGTTCCAAACCCGTAAGACCTTCGTTCATCTTCAGAACACAAATTTAGATGTTTTAGACCCTCCATAGACAGCAAAGCAACTGACACGTTCAAGGCCCAGAAAGGTAGTAAAGACATTATTAAAATAGTCCATGTGGTATCAGGCCTTCAATTGTAATGTTATGAAGATATGATAATACTTTGTGTGCGCAAAGAAAATAAAAATAACAACTTTATTTAACATTTTCTTCTATTCCAGTCGGTGTCTGCCGCCACAAAAATACCACAACATCAATATCTTTGCACATAAAAAGTATTCTCGGATCTACCTTAAATTAGTTGAACCACTTGATGGACATGGACATGGTCTTTGCTTCCTTTTTGGACCTTTAGGCCTCGAGCCACAGTCTATGGAGGGTCAGAAGGTTTTTGGATTTAATCAAAAACCAATTGACGACAAATTTTTCATCAAGTCTTCCATCCTGCCTGGAAGTTTTATTGCAAGCCTAAAAGACCTTGAATAGCTGGACCAGGGGTGTTTAAGTGGGGTTCAAGTTTAACTCTGCAGACACCCCCGAGATAATCCCCCTAAAGAGAGAGCAAGAAACACCGGGTGTCTAAATTGGCCACAATGTTGATACAGTACGACTCAAACCAGCAGCCTTCTGGTTACTAGCCACTTAGCAAAACATGAGTTTGTCGGGACAATAAAGTCTGCGTTTTGTAAAGCACTAATAGCACTAGCTGTGTTTGTGTTGCACAAGTGTAATACATATTTAATCAAAGCTAATATTTATCACCGTGAAGATTAGATTTCAAATCCACGCTTATGCAATCAAATCTAAAAATGAATCAAAGCTTTTCCCAGAATCAAGCGGCACTTCCAGGTAGGCCTGTGAGCCAGCAAGGTGACACCTTTGGGTGAGCACACTGTTCACCGCCTTCCTGTCCCGCTGGGGATTGTCCAGATCAGCAGATCCACACTGTCCTGTTGGAGTAATCCCAGAGTGGGCCGGGCGCTAGCGTGATAAGCAGCTACTTTCTCCCATTCTTTTTCTACTCCTTTAACAGTTTTCTATTTTGTGTGACGCTGCTTGGAAAAGCATTTTGTCACTTATGTTTCAGTTACACGTGATCAAGATTCCTCATGTTATTTAACAATTGATATAGGATGTTTCATCCATTATCTCACAACACACACAGCCATGTTTTCCATTCTTCTGTAGATGTGGAACAGCACCAGAGTACAGGGCAGCAGGGATCTGATGCAACATTCAGCAGTGCTGAATCAACCCAGACTCGTCTCGGTGACGGACACCTCAGAGGACCAATCAGACCAGTGCATCACAGAGCTGCTAGCCCAAACTTTTCACAGTGAGTAAAGAGGAAAGGAAGAGAGGGTGGAAATATTTAGTATGCTATTTTTTGGTTAGCCCTTTAACAAACCAGGGCTGCATTTCCCAAAAACAATGCAATGGAGCAACGATCAACGTAGGCTTACTGTGCTTTTGGGATACGCAGCCCGGATCGTTTACTAAAATATACAATCCTTTTTCTGAACAATGTAATTTCCGGGGGCCACAATCACACGGATTGCTTTGGCACTTAAGGCTCAAAGTAGGTCAGAGGAGATGTGGGCCAGGCTTCACGATAACTACATGTTTGTCTGCTACAACACTGCCACCTACTGACTCAGAATCACAAGTGCATAAATATTTACAAAATCAAAGGTTCGGTTTGTAAGTATATAATTATGTATATAAACAAAAGCAATGTAGGATGCGATAAATCAGGATTATTTGTTTGAAAGCACTACTATCAGTATTTATTATATACCTATATTATATATGTGTGCGCACTGTGTATATTTATTATGTGTACTGTACATATAAATACAAAAATGTACATCATATATTTAGAAAAATGTTAATGTATTAACATGCATATATTTATATACATACGTGCATATTATATACAAATACATTTAATATATAAACATAACATTTTTCTTAAATATATACATGCATGTGCATTTATATATATATATATATATATATATATATATTTGTGTGTTGGGCAACAGTTAATTGCAATTAATCACATCAAAAATAATAGTTTGTGTATACTGTGTATATTAATTATGTATATTTAAATAAAAACATGCATGTATATATTTAATTAAAAATGTTTATTTATTAAATATATTTTTTAAATATATACATGTATACAACATTTTACTAAAATCACAAAATCAAAATTGCAGCATTCTAATTAAATTAATGAAATGACAAAAAACGATCAAATGAATATATTTATTATGATAAATATATTGATATTAATTATTAATTATATTGATATATATTATTAATTAAGTATTATTTCATTTTTGTTTACTTATGCAGAGGGACGGATGCAGAGCAGCGGGAGGGTCGACCCAAACTCTCCCTGCGGCGGTTCTTCTCTGCCATGGGACTGAACAGCGTGGGGCTGCTGGGAAAAGGACGATCTAGCAGCATGGATCAGCTCAGCCTGCATCCCAAACCGAACTCAAACCTGAACCCAAACCCTCGGCCGACTTCACCCTCCACCTCCCCCAGCCCCACACACAGACACCAGCACCAGCTGAAGAAAGCCCCCTCGCTGCAGACCATCCGGCTGGTTAGTATCTAGAAAATCTCAGCCTTCAGCATTTCTCAAAAACATCAAGAATTAGTTTCTTATGAATGGATGTTAATTACAATCAAAGAGATGAGGGAGATTGTGTGGATGTGTCAGTATGAAGCTTGTAAAAATTTGAAGGTGATCATTTAGAGAGCAGCACTGACTGTATCATTTCTCATCACTAGGGGTCTCCGTTTCTCCAGCTGAGAAGATCTTCATCGGCTCAAAACCTGCAAATCCCCAGAAAGAAACCAGACCGTTCCTCTGCATACACTCCAGGAGAACAGCCCTGTAGTCCAGTATTAAGCAGGTGCAGAGAATTACAAGCAAACAATATATTAATATGATATAATAAGTACTGGGCAACGATTAGTCATGATTAATTGAATTCAAAATAAAAGTTTTTGTTTACGTACTATATGTGTGTACATGGTGTGTATTTATTATATATACATATATACACTCCCTGACAAAAGTCTTGTCGTCTATCCAAGTTGTAGGAGCAAGAAATAATAACTTGACTTCTAGTTGATGATTTGGAATCAGAAGTGGTTTATATGAATTGCTAAGACATCTATATTATGCTTATTTTACCAAAATCAAATCTTAACATGCCTTGATTTTTTAAATTTTCTTTAATTATTTAATTATGAACAGAAGGCTTACTTTGCTTAGACAAAAGTCTTGTCACTAAACAGAAATAATGTACTGTTAAAAACATAATCTAGAGGGCTTTGCTTTTCATATAAGCCACTTCTGATTCCAAATCATCAACTAGAAGTCAAGTTATTATTTCTTGCTCCTACAACTTGGATAGGCGACAAGACTTTTGTCAGGGAGTGTATATAAACATTTTCTATTTAAGAAAATATGTTTATACATTGAATATATTTATATATAAATATACATAACAAATATACACAGTACACACCCATATTAAATAAACAAAAACTTTTATTTTAGATATGATTAATCATTGCCTAGCACTAAATATAATGATAATATAAAATAATATAATAATATAATTGAAGAATTCAAATTGTTGTTTACATTTTTTTTTTTTGAGTCATGAATTTTTTTTATGATTACAATAACTGACATTAACTATATATATATATATATATATATACACACACACTCACAACAAATATCAGAAATGTTATGTCTATTAAATATTATTATATAAATAAATATATATATATATATGAATGAATATATATTTCTAAAATGATATTTTTATTATAATATTTAATATTTATATAATACTTTAATTATATAATATATACATTTAAAATTTTAAATTTTTTATAAATATCATGATGTGAGTTATAAATATTATATATTTAATGCTATATTTTATATTATACTAAATATATGCTATTTCTATAAAAAAACATGTAAATATATATTATTTAATATGAAATTATTTATTTATTTATTTTTTTCAAATCTAAAGATTTTAAAATAAAAAATTCAAAATTTTTTAAGGTCTAAATACATCGTGCTTTTCTTGTCTTGTCATTGACCTACATCAAAACACTGCCGTCCCTTTACTATGGTAACGTCACAGTACACACCACTTGACCTCCATAAATCTGCCTGTTTAGCTATTTGTAGCCTTTTCGTGTTATGAACGATGGCGATTTGAAGCATGACATGTTCCGCGGAGCATGCACGGTGTTTCTGTAATGGTCAGACAGCTGTCGTGTTGTGCAACAGGATAAGTATTTTCCATTGACTGGGTCAGCAGCAGCAGCAGCAATAAAAAGAGGGAAAGAGGGAGGGAAGATAAAAATAGAGGTGTGTGCGTCTGCCAAAGAAAGACAAGGAATGCAGGGAATGATCGCCCGTCTGCATGCTGCTGCTATATTCAGCCTCTTGTGTGTGTTGCTAGACGCTGCCCTTTAAGCGAGTGTGTGTTTGGGTTGTTCACAGCGCCAGAGAGTGTTTGTCACCGGTGTTGTGATTCGATAGCGCCTGTGAGCGTGTGTCGTGTTTATGAGTGTGTGAATATGTGTCTGAGCGAAGGAGAGATAGCCAGAGAGAAGCTCCAGCCCCAGTGACTGGAGACAAGCTGCAGCTTACATCATCTGTCTCCAGAGCCAGTAAGAAAGCAGAGAGCCGCTACAGAGACGGGCTATTATTGGCCGCTCGCTCGGATCTGACAGAGAGAAAAGGAGATAAAAATACGAGCTGAAATACAAAGAGCTAACACTGCGATACGTCTGGGGACTATTGTTATTCGACCGGCTTCAATGAAACTATTTCACAGTTAAAAAATACAATTCTGTACAGTAATAAATAAGAAACTATTATATTATTTTTTGTAAAAAATAAATCATGTCATAATATAAAACTGACAGTGCTGTGTGATACTAATCTATGGAATTATTTATATATATGTATTTGATTTATTTTGGGTTTATTTACAAAAACAGTTCTGTAAGTATTTTATTTATTTAGTATTTATTAGATATGTTTCTATACAAAATAATAAATATAATAATAAATTATATGATATATCTATTTATACAATAAACTTCAAACATTATATTAATAATATTTAATGTATAAGATAAATGCCATGATATATATATTTAATACAATTTTAATGTATAAATATACAAATAATATTTTAAATGGTCATAAATCCATTATACAATACTTTTCATAAATAATATCTTATTATATTAGAAAATAATTATAATTATATATATATATATATGTGTGTGTGTGTGTGTGTGTAAATATTGAATGTATTAAATTATAGATTTATAAACATTAGATTATTATAATTAAAGTTAATATATAAATATATTTAAAAAATCAACAGCTTTGGCCTGGTGGGACCTTTCACGGTCAAGAACCACTTACATTGTCATTATCAAAAAAAAATAATAATAAAAAAAATATTAAAACAGAACTGTTTAAATGAATATAATAATATATTGTAATCTTGTAATCTGGCACTAAAATAGTTCTGTTGTGCTTTTGTGGTGTTTTTAAGTTGATAAATCTTTGTTTCAGGGATCTTCAGCGTGCCTTGAGTGTAGAGGACGTGGGGCGGCCCAGTGCGGTGCGTCCCGTAGGACGCGTGGCCCAGGCCTTCCCTGATGGGACCATCCTGCTAGAGCTCTCCAGACCCCCCAACGGCCCGTTCGGCTTTCTCATCTCACGGGGAAAAGGCAGGCCGGACTCAGGTGAGAGAACTCCTGCTCTTGTTTTCATGCACTTCTGACTTAGTCCGAAGGTTTAAGGCTAACCGGCTTCATGTTAAAGGGGTGTACGTTGAAGAAATGGGCGACAGCAATATGGAGAAGCTCTACGCGGGACTGCTCGGGGTCGGAGACGAGATCTTAGAGGTGAATGGAGAGAAGGTGGCAGGACTCAGTCTGGACCTGGTGACCCGTTTAATGACTCAAAACAGCACAGCTTCGATCCGGGTACTACGACACAGACGCCTACAGCGCTAACTGAAGACAAGACTGTACCAGAAACACAGTTTGTTGCAGTTAACGTAAATGAGTTTGTGTAATCGGCAGTATTACATTTAACCGACCTTTGGAGTTTTATTGATATGATCACACAACGCTCCCTATTAAGGGACAGTTACCCATAAATGAAGTGTTTTTTATACATTTCTGTGCAAGGTCTGTTCACACCAAAAACAATAACAGTAATCACAAAATTAGTCTAATTCCTAATAGCAGAGTGCACAACTATAATGGTAACAACACAGAAGAACAATATCGCTGGAATCACTTTCCAACTAAAGTATGGCAAAAACACTGGCAGCCAATCAGAATCCATCCTGCTTTGAATAGTTTGAGCATTTAAAGCGGCAGATGACAAAACTGCAGCATGCGATTATAACAACATGTTATTGCGCAGTTGCAGTGGATGCTAATATAGTATAGTTCAACTCTAAGTGTTTAGCACGGTAATATACATGGCAAGGTTAATGTGTTAAAGTGCCCATATTATGCATTCTTAAAAATGACTTTTTTTTCTACAGTGTGTAACGCAGCTTTAAGTGAGTTAAAACATCCTGTTGTTTCTGAAAGTGCACTGTTTTTAAAGATATTGTCTCTCGAAAGAAAGAGTCGACTCTTTATCATTGAGATGAGTCGTTTTTGAAACGAGTCCCAAGTCGTTTCATGTTGACGTCAAAATGAAACGTTACTAGTTTACTAATTTATCTTTTCACGTTTGTCTGAATAAAAATGCCAATTCAAAAAATGAAATCGACCAATAACAGGAAAGATAAATAATTTAACAAATAAGGTAAAAATAAATGCACATTACAAGAAAATTTAAGTGTTTTTTGACCTTGCATGTATGCCAATCTGTTGTTTGGGACTCCTTAAACCAAAATGTAAATCGTTCATAACACACAATTGAGGCACTTTAATAAAATCTTAAATAAAATAAATTTAATTAAATCTGCAATGCTACACAGACATATGTAATATTGCCTCTGCACATTTAACATATATAAAATAACCCCCTTATATAACATGCGCGACATAAACCCATAGCAGCTCTATACAGGTGGAGCTGGGGGAGGAGGAGGGTTTCTGAAGCCCGCTGCAACTGCTATAGCAAACACTAGCCGAGTATTTAAATGCAGGTCTCTAGAGTGCGACCAACTTTGTGCAACCCTAATTTCTCAATAGTGCGACTAAGAAAAATCAGAGGTCACGACCAGCTGTTTAACGGCGAAAAAATTCCCCAGAGCTCTGAAGGTCTGCCTGTGGTTAAACAACAGACACACATTAAGGCCAGGACACACAAGTCGACGAAATTTATTGCGCAGTGTTGCATCCAGTATAGACAGCAGAATATGTTCTATTGTATTTTGTCGTGTCGCACTGCCCCACTCACGTCCGGTGTAGACACGGCGAGAGTGAGGCGAGTGGCCTAGGCCCGTCAGAAAAACAGAGTGGATGTAGCCACGGATGATGAGAGAAGATGAAAAGAACGATTGACAACTTATTCGTTAAGAATGTTAAGTTAAGGCCTGATCCATCCAAGAATTGTTTAGGCAGCAACACCTTTACCTTTCTTGTAGAATTTTGCTTCCAATAAAGAACTTTATGTTGATCAGACACCGTGTGACGCCGTGTCTACATCGGACCAGAACGGCGCGACGCAATAAAATACAATAGAAACAATTTTGCTGTCTTCACTGGATGTGGCGCGGCATATTCCAGAAAGAAAACTAATGCTGTGTTATATTCAGGACAAGTTTCAAATGATTTTCAACAAGAACACCATGTCTACACGAGACGCGAGTGGCGCAACACGACATAATACATCGAAACCTATTCTGTTGTCTACACAGGGTATGGTGTGATACAAAAAAATCCTGACAGAAAACTAGTGCTGCGTTCTATTTACGACGTATTGACACAAGTTTCAAATGATTTTCAACGGTCACTTTGTAGCGTCCACTGTAGACGGACTTTTGCTGTTGCAGCGCGGCGCGATAAATGTCTAGCTCAGTGTAGACACGGCGTTAGTTAATCATTTTCATGTCAAAATTGCATATAGTTTTTGTTTTGGTGTGAATGGGCCTTAATTTAAAAGTGGTACCTTGAAAAAACACGCTATTGAAGGTGTGGTCACGTTTGCGAACTTTCAGCGAAAAGCAGGCATAGTGTCCGTTGTGAATTGCGTAGAATTGAAGTCCAGCTCAAACAGAAATCACAATCAACTTGGTCTGTTTGGAGAATTCACGTAACCAACTCGGATACGAGTGAAATCAACGCGGGAACTTTTTTCGCAGAATTGCGCAGAATTTCGCCGAACAGCTGTAAATGTGACCACACCTTGAGTTACATTCATTGGCTCTTTTTTTGTTTGTTTGCTGTAATTGCCAGAATGGTCGTTACAACAGAATATTATTTCTGTAGTACAATTGTGTATGAAGGATGAGGATATTACCGAAAGTGTTAATGCAATGAAGGAAGGTCTAAATTTGTTTGCCAAAAAGACCAGTGAACATCAATGTTTATCTATCTTCTGAACATGTTGTTTCATCCAGATCCTCCGTTGCTTTCGCATTCGGTTCTATTACGTAACCGTCTCCGTGCTGCTGACGAGTAACTAGATCTATATTGCACACAGTCAAAAGAGGTTTATATAGTCTCTTAGAAAGACTCACAGTGCACACGCTGCAGTCGCATTGATCATCAGCTCTAAATGCTCTTTAGTAAATCGATCAAATATTTCTCCATGAGCCAGCACATTGTTATGCCTCTACAGTGCAGCCCGACAGCATTAGCATGCTGCCCTGAAGGATTTCAGTATTTTGGTACATGCAACGCAGACAGCTACCGACCTAATGTATTTTGTTACATTTATTTATATGTGTTCCTATGAAATTAAACAACTGGCTTTTGAGGGATGGCTTGGGTTTTTTTTTTCTCTTCATATATTTTTGTTAGTTTAGTAGGAGCAGGAATACAGTGAAATAGAGTGGAGAAAATGAAATTAATTTGGGGGAAAAATGTGTTGGTCATCAACATTATGCCATAAATCATGTTGAGTCAGAATAATTACACTGAACTTACACTAAACATTTTTTTTAGGGATAGTTCACCTAAAAAACATTTATTCATCCTCCACTTGTTCCAAACCTGTATGAGTTTCTGTTGAACACAAAAGGAGATATTTTGAAGAATGTTGGTATCCAAATGGTCGACCATAGCCATTGACTTCTACAGTATGTTTTCCATACAATGAAAGTCATTGGCTACCGTGAGGGAACTTGAGAGTGAGCAAACGATGACAGAATTTTAATTTTGGGGTGAACGGTCAATTTAAATACTTTTTTTTTTTTTTTTAATCCACCACTTTTTCCACATTTTTCCCACTTTTTCATGTTTCTCATATTTTTGAAGACAAAGACACATTCTGTGTCTCAAAGGTTAGAGGTCAAAGTGAATGCATTATGCACTACGCCGTTTAAAAAAATTAAATAAAATATTATGCATATGGTCTTTGGGATTCTTGCAAAAAACGTTACACAAAACTAAATTAAACTTTTTGAATTTCAATAGGTCTTGCACTTGTTTTCATGTTATTACACTGCGTCCTGTATTTGTAAGGGTAAAAAAAAACATTACTAGTGATGGGTCATTATTACATTTTAAAACCTATTTATTTTTAAATGGTCCTCAAGTTAAAAGAAAAAAAATCATCTTGAGACATTATACTTTTTATTCCAATATCTTGCGTTTTAAAATGAATAAATGTGTTCTGTGTTTTAGGGTTAACGTCCGATTGTATCAGAAAATGGAGGAGAGCATGTGCGATATTTTTATTCACGCAAAAGACGCAAAAACCATCCCGCGAGTAATCTAGAGCGATAACGTGTTGCAATTATTTACTTCGTTTTTGGTGTGCGCGTAAGTGCTTTTTTTTTTCAGTGCACTGCACTACTTTCACATAGTTTTTCACAAAGTCTACGTAAACGTGCTAAACTGCAATTTTATATTTTAGCGCAGACATCTCACATTTTATAAACATAACCTGAAGTTAGTAGAATTCGATTTTTTTTTTTCAAATGTTATTTTTGCATCCCATGTGCTACTTTTTGTGCTCGCATCTCACATTGCGTAAAAAAAAGTATACTTCAATGCAGTTATCCTTTAAAAATAAATAAAAACTCTAGTCATAGCATTTTTTTATTACACTGCCCTGTCTTGCGCTTTTAAATGCAAAAACATGTTCTGTGTTTTATGAGTGAGGCGGCAAACATTCCACTGTGCAGCTTTTCAGGTTTTTTTTTAAATACACGATCTGTGTAAAGGGCCAGTTGGCCCCTAAAAGTGCAGAATTTGAGTTTTTTAATAGCAAAATGACGCAAACATGAGGGGCTTACAGACATATTTGAGGGTCTTGGTGAGGCGCGTGCGCTGGTCAATAATCTCGCCTGTCCTCTTATTGATTAGACAATGATCGCTTCCATCCTGGTCACGACATTGAAAACACACATACACACACACAAAACAATCAATCAAATACAGGCATTTAAGTCATAACACTTAAATTAATAAAAGAAAAATCTTTTCTCATTCATGTCGTTGTAGATGCTTATATGCATTTACAGGCTTCATCTTCAAGCAATTATACCCTTCATTACCCAATATTCATAGCTGTGTCACGATAACAAGAAGAAAAGCTCGGGATTGTCCACGACAGCTGTTTAACAGGACTCCGGGTGGGTTTATAGTCATCCTGTGCTCTCATAAACATGATAGCTGCTCTCAAGTGTGGGTTGATGTTGTGTTTGTGTTGTGTGTCGCGATGCTAATGAGCTCAGCTGGCGGAGGAGTGTGTCTCTTCCCCGCCTCCACCTCCCCACGGGTACGAGATCTCAGCTGTCCCCTCCACTTACTGCGGGATAAAGAAGCCCAACACTGAACCTGCATCCTGCACCTGCTGCCTCCCTGCCACACACACAGACTCTGTGAATCCATGATTAGAAGCACTCCAGCTATGCAAAGCCACAAATATCACTACTATTTTAAGCCAGATATTATAGTTCATGTGCTACAGCTCTCCTCTATGAATATTCAAATTAATATTTTGGACTACATATGCCACAAATATTTGCATTTATTTGAGATAAAATAATACAATAATAAAATATTAAGTGCATAAATGCTGCAGCATTAATCTTATGACATAATCCTAAACATATGATATTGTTATTAATATTAAATGCATTAAAAGATCATATAAAATAATCATCAATATATATGCAAAATTAAAACAATAACAAAATTACAATTATTATAGAATTAATGTTTATTATTGTATATTTAATATTTAGATTCTGCAAAATAATACAATATTTATTCTGTAATATTAATCCTAATGCTGTATCCTATATACATGTAAAAACTATTTTATTTACACATTATTATATTAAATGGGTAGCACATATTTAACACCATGTTTCATGCTTGTGTGTTTCATATTTTATTTAAAATGAATAATTTATTATTTAAAAAACATACACATGATATATATATAATTTTAATAATTATAATTAATTTCACTTTCTACACAAATATTTTTCAAATCTAAAAATGAATATTACTTATTAGTAATAATAAAATAAAAAAGTAATATTTCACAGTTTGGTCTACAAATATTAAAATAACAATCACAACATATAAAAACATCTATACACATTTATGCAATACAGCATACAAAACTTCATAAAAAAATAATATGCAAATCTAAAAATTATTATTATTATTATTAACACCATATATGCCACAAATATAGTATTAAATACTAGATTATTATTATTTTAAATAAAACATGCAAATGTTTTAATAATTAATATTATTATATTATTTAACAATATTATACATTACTTCAATTTATAATAAAAGTATATAAATTAATTAATAAATAGTATTACTTTATTACTAAGTATTACTCATAATTTGGTTATTACACAAATGTGAAAATAGTCACATTATATGAAACTTCTATTAAAAAAATATACAACTGACATTTTATTATTATTACTTATAAGCAGAAGTATTAAATATTTAGCATATTAATGCTAATATGTGCAAACATAAATCATATTATAGGATCATATTATTTACATTTTCATAATGCTAACAATAAATCAAATTTGGTCCACAGATGTTGTTTGTGTATAAAGAGCGCAGTGTAAGGATGGTTTGGCTGGGTTCAGTGTGTGTGGGACTCAGGTGTTAAACTCTAATCATTACTGAAGCAGACAAAAGAGGGAGGAAGGGGAGGCCGAAGAGAAAGACACCACCTGTCATGAGATCAGGGTGAACGGCCCTTCTCTGCTAGATTACACGATCAATAGAGATCAACACTCATATTCTCCCAGGATCAATTCCTCTCCATATCAATATTTCTCTTATTAATCATTTTATTATAATAAACCTTGCATTTATTTTGTTATCATTCATTATTATTATTATTATTAATTTTTATATAATTGTTATATAAATATAATGCATAATAGAATAAATTGTATTCATTTCTTTATATAATCTTTACAAATTATATTTAAATTCACATAAATACTTATCTTTTAAATTTTAAACAATGTAAAAAATGTATCTATTATACCGTTTGTTTTTTAAACATTTTTATTCATAAATTAGTCAAACGATTAATCACGATTAATTGCATCTTGGATTTGTTTATGCACTATGTGTGAATACTGTGTTTATTAATTATGTATATATAAAAATACACACACATGCATGTATATATTTAAGAAAAAATATTTCAAATATGTGTGTGTATTTATATATACATAATATACACAGCACACACATATATATATATATATAGCGTGATTCATTTTTTGACAGCATTAAAATAAATCTGTAAAAAAAATAAGCATATGTGATAATATATATAATTAATGAATATAATAAAAATGTAAATAAAATAAAAATATTTAAAATAATATTTTTTGTCTCTTGTATTTTAATAAAAAAAAATTTATACTTTATATCTGTTGTATTTTTACATTATCATAATATAGCATTTCTTTTTAAATATTAATTTTTTTTTAAAAAAGCAAAAAGTTATTTTTAATACACAAATCTTTTTTTTTTTTTCATAAATAAATTCATATATATTTTTATTGGTCATTTTTTATTTGTATTTGCGTTCCTCACACCGACAGAAACTCAGTCTGACACCATTTTTCAATGTTTGTTTTTAATGGGGCTCTGAGCATCACACAGTGACAAACTGAGGGGTCATGGGTACACGGGAGAGTTTTCTGAGGGACGAGGAGAAACAATGAGGGCAAAAAAAATGAAAAACTCATTTCTATCATTCTCTTCAGGAGCAAACATCACAAACGAACAGGAACTGAAATTCACACAGTCAAGAAGAACAGCGTTTATGAGCCCGGTCACTACCTTGATCTCTCCGCTCCGTCACCGTGACTCAACAACAGTGACGGAATTGTGCAATTGTATCATTTTATTTGTATCGTAAAATTGCATAATCGTTTCAGTCATGCTTCGAACCAATCAGAGCTGACCTGCTGCATCACGTGACCGAGGGCAGTCAGAACCAGCTGAACACTATCATACGGGCCGACGGAAATGTCTGAGAAATAAAAACACTGCAAACTCCCTGTACTTCTCCTCAGGCTTCTGAAAAACAAGTGGTCTGATTGTTTCGAAAACAGAAAGCAGGAACATGTAGAAGAATAAATCACACAAAGTCACAAATGTCCATATTTCACTTAAAAAAAAAATATTTTGTAGGATTTTTTTGCATGATTACCTTATTTTCATAATTGGGCAAAAAAAAATTTGCAATCCTCGTTAATGTAATGTGAACAATTATTAAATTACAGGAAAATTAAGAAATATTTAGTGCTGTTAAATGATTAATCGCATCTATAATAAAGGTTTTTGTGTACAAAATATGTGTGTGCATATTTATTATGTATATATAAATACAAACACATGTATGTATGTATATATATATATATACAAAGCATGTGTGTATTTATATTGATTATATACATAGTAAAAACCCACAATACACAAAGACATTATGTAAACGAAAACATTTATTTTGGATGCGAATAATCATGATTAACGGCGATTAATCAACTCTAGCAACATTTAGTGTATTAAATTTAATTTCTTTAAAATTAAATTGTATTTGTTTTGCGTTTATAACAACTGTGCCCAGACAAGATTACTTTTATAAGTATATTACATAAAAATCATGATGACAAATGTGCACAGAAATAGTGTTGTAGCTTAAAATAATGCACGAAAAAAGGCAATATAATTTGATTTTGGGGTGAAATAAATTTTTTTGTGTGATTTACCCAAGAGATGATTAAAACAGCATACAAACAAAACAAAAACAATACAAATATCTAATAAAATAAATGTTTTTCACAGAATATGTAGTGTTGTGCTGTCCAAAGACAGCAAATACGATGATTTTATCACGTTTCCGTATGAGTTAGCAGTAGGAATATAAACATATATTGTAAATACTGGACGAACATCCTCGCTGAGCAGTTAAGAGCGCGAAACGCAACCTAACGCTTTGTCACAAGTGCCTGGCTTTCTACAATGAAATGTAACTTCACCCTCATCTGTGCTAAGGTACTAGCTAAGTAGTGACCTACAGTATAACTAAGAAATAATGCACCCAAAAATAAAAATGAGCTGAAAATGAACTGACCATCAAAGCCTTGAGTGGTGCGCATTACTGAGATGTTTTTATCAGCTCTCATTCTGACGGCACCCATTCACTTCAATGGTGAGCAAGTGATGTAATGCTAAACAAACTCATCTACATCTTCCACAGCCTGAGGTTGAGCACATTTCCAGCCAATTAAAATGTTTACGTGAACTATTTCTTTCTTTCATCGCTCTCAAATGTAGCTTTTATACTAAAATATATTTGGTCCGAAACTTCACTTCCATCCGTAGTGATGCGTTTTCAGACTTCCTACAGATTAATAACCAATTGTCACGCAATTCACATATTTCATGCTTACTAAAGCACAGTTTCTTTGTTAATATCTGAACCGTTAACCTATTATTTAAAGACTTTTACACAGTTATCCGGAGCGTTTAACATCAACGTTTCCAATCGAAGTAGTGCGTGTGAATAAATCTCACTAGTAACTGAATATCGATAACTCAAATGTTAAAAAAAAGTAAACAAAGCACACAGAAATAAACACTTAAGAGAGTAAAATAACTCATTCGCATTAGTATGATCAGTGACATACCCGCTTAAACAGTATCTGGTTTGTAATACTCCAGTGTTTAGTTCATTAGTAGTTAGTGTTGATTTACAGTGGTCTAAACCGACTATTAAAGCATTGCACAGGAAATAACGCAAGCAATATTTTCTAGTAGCACTTGATTCTTTTAGCCGTTTAAAGGGATAGCTCACCTAAAAAAGAAAATGATGATTTACCCACCCTCAAGCCATCCGTGGTGTATAAGACTTCCTTTTTTCAGAGGAATACAATCGGAGTTATATTAAAAATCTGGCTTTTCCAAGTTTAATAATAGGAGTGAATGGGTGCCGAGATAGTGAAGTAAAAAATAGCACATGCAGCCATCATAACAATGCTCCAGGGGGCCGATAAAGGCCTCCTGAGGTAAAGTGTTGCATTTGTGTAAGAAATCTCATAAGATTTGAAATATCCATATTTAAAAACAAAGGTCTTTGTACTTTTTATGACGGATGGACGCACTTTTTTGGCTTCAAAACACAATTTAAAAACATTATACTGCTTGGAAGAGCCAGGACACTGCATTCATCTGAAAAAAGGAAGTCATATACACCTAGGATGGCTTGAGGGCGAGTAAATCATGGGGTTATTTCATTTTTGGGCGAACTATCCCTTTAAGCGTTAAAAGTTGTGGTCCATTTTTGAATGAAATGATTTACCCTGGATTACGAAACATCTCGAAATGATTCAGACCGTATTAGCATCAAACCCAAAATGCGCTTGCGAAAAACAGCCCTTGTTTTTACACGCCATGTTGAACGTTTGTCTGGGTTGTTTATAAGAAAGAAAAAGGTACAAAGCAGCAGCGTTCTACTGTATCATGGACTAGAGATGGAGAAATGGTTTGTTTGTGTCCCGGGGCACCTTTCGCTGGAGAGGACGAGGGCTGCTGTTCACAGAACAACCAAGAGGATGATCACCACAAACAGGATGGCCAGAAGAATGCCAATAGCACACCACTGTCGCCGATCTGCAGGACAAGTGAGAAAGTAACACTCATAATCAGATTAAAGAGAGGTTTTTGGTGAAGGCAGAATTCAATTTTTTGTGTGATTTAATGAGCGGTCTCTCAACCAAAGGTTTCCTATGAAAAGGTGCGGATGTATGACTTCCTGTTAATGCTTTGCCTTGCAGCCAATCACCTTTAACTTCAACAGGAAGTCAAGGGGTAGTAAAAGTGCCATTCATAAATCATATTAGTCAGAATAATATTTTAACTGTAATAAAACATAAGAAAAGTAAATACTGTCAGATAGGATGTCAATTATTGTATTCTCTGACTGATTTAAGCATGTGTTAATGTAAATGAACTCCGCTGCTGTTTTTCTCACCGCTGGTCATGTGAGAAACTTTAGCCAGCTTCTTCATGACGTTATCCAGTCTGGATTGAGTGCTGTCCACCTCGTGTGAAAAATCATCCAGCATTCTGAAAACAGGCCAGGCACACAGTCAGAATCGAAACAGGGGTCTGTTAACTCACTGTCAGGATTTCATGCCAAAAATAGCTCAATTTACTTTAACTACTTTGTGCTCCGATTTGAACTAAATTACTAAGAATACATAAACAAACAAATAATATACACACACACTCACACATACATACATATACTACAAAAAATATTTGTAAAATAATTAAAGTTAATATTAAAAAATAATGTAAGTACTAATAAAAATGCAGTTTTTCGTGGTTTGCATTGGTTTCTGGGGCCTGTTTCATAAAGCAAGTTCACCAGGTTTAAAAGCCAGGTTTACTTAAGTCAATCTGACCCATGTTGAACCAAATCAACTGACAATATGACAGACTAACTGAAATAAACCTGGCTTATTTGGCCATTATATCTTGTTTTATGAAACAGGCCCCTGGTTTGTAATTAATAAAAAAAGAATTAAGAATTATGCATATAGCAATTTTTTATCCAAAAGACTTTACATATAAATATATTTTATAGTATTTAAATATATAATTATATTGTCTAATTGTCTATTTATTATGTAGATATAAATACACATGCATGTATACATTTAATAATTTGTTTGTATATTAAATTTGTCTATAAATAATATAAATTATATGGTGTTAATATATACACATGTAAAGTATATACTGTATGTGTGTGTATTTATATACACATAATAAATTTACACAATACACACACATATATATCATATGAACAAATATATTATTGTTATTGTTATTACTGGATGTTAATTAATCCCAATTAAAAAGCTATTTTTTCAGCATGTCACACCACAGGACAGTTTTATGTCAACTACCTATTCTATAGATCCTGTTGATATAAATTATATATAATTTAAAATAGAAAAGTAATAATCTATAAATTACATGCATTTTTTTCCATTAACAAAAAAATGATGTTTATAATAATTAAATTAAACGTATATATGTATATATATATATATATATACACACACAAACACATTTCCTACCCAGCTTCACCAGTTTTAAAGTGACTTACACAGCTTGCTCATCCAGCTCCTGGCCGATCCTTTGGGACATGTTCTTCAAGACCCCAATGGTTCCCGACACCAACTCCAGCTGCTCATCCTGCTGTTCTGCTATGAGCTGCAATGTGACACACAAATAAAACACAGTGTCGTGATGAGGTGCTCATAAATATCTTACAATACGCTAATCATTTGATAATCACCTCTTAATTGCATTAGTAACTGATGTATCGACGTACCTGTTGCTGGGTGTGTTGTTCCTCGATGAACTGTGAGTTTGCCGTCTGCAGCTCCTGGTCCAATCTGGTGTACTTATCTGCATTGGGTTGCCAGATTGGGCCACGAGACCCACCATCACCCATTAAAGTCTAAAGCGAGAACATAAATTGTCATGAGATGACAAGCAAACTGTCCAATCTTGTTCATACTTTCATAGTTTGAGCACAAACCTGACGATTTTTCCTCTCGGACACCGTAATTGCCATCGGACTAGCCATGTGGTCTTTCATCTCCTGTAAAATGCAAATCAATTAGAGATATTCAAGTGCCAGCGAAGGCAGATGCGTCTAAGTCTCTCAAATCTGCTCACCCTGACTGTTTGCCTTGTGCTAGTGATGAAGGCTTTTCTCTTGGCCAGCTCCATCGCATCGAGATTGAACTTCTTAGGATTAGCCTCCACAATACTTAAAGACAAGGTTAAGGTTACAACGTATAAACACCTGTACCAAGTCTAAAAGTTAGACCTCCAGAAGCAAAAGGATATTGATAGTCTCATCCAAGTCCTCCAAGTCCCATTCAATGGACCTCAAACTGTTCCTCAGCTCATTGGTGGTCCAGTCTACTTCCTCCTTACTGGCTCCACCCGAGTCCTGTAGCAGCTCCATCCATCTCTGATGAAGCCCCTGAGCTGTGTTCACAGCCTTCTGCACCTCTCTACGAAAAAAGCAATCGATTAAAGCTTTTTAGAAACTGAGGAACCCAACCGTTTTCAACAAGGAAAATGCAAATGTTATGCCTGATAAATAAATTATGTTTTTTTTAAACATAATAGCATTCTGATGTTGAAATGTACAGTACCATGGTGCAGTGACTGCAGTGTTGTCAAGTCTGTGGGAAGTAAGCTACTTTTTTTGTCCACGGGTTAAATGACGTAATATTTTAACCCCTGAAATGTGAATTTTTACCTCACAAAAAAAATTTAAACTGTATAAATTGTCACGTTTGTACTTGTACGTTCATGTGGCACTCCAAGGTACTTCCAAATATACCATGGTACAATAATAATAAAAAAGTAATTTCTCACTGATACTAACGTTATAGTTTTATCATAGTATTTAAGTAGCGCTCCAAAGTACTTCCAAGTATACAATATTATATATTCGCCTATATTCAGTATAGCATATCAAAGAGCAGATGTCTGGTACCACACAACAATACCACTTAACAGGAAAACGACACAGATATCGATTTATGGCATGATACAATGGTGGGAAAATCGATATTAGCGGTTACCATGGCAACATGATAACGATCTCGATGAAACAGCGTAGTGGCACGCGACCCCCGTGTGCGATGCTAATATAGGTAACGTTAATCAGAAAACGTTTAATCGTAAGAAGAAGTGGGGAAAAAACTAAGCGAATAATTCGCTTTCTTCTTTCTAAGTTACCTGATGTTCGCCCACAGCCACCGACCTAAGCGATAAACTCACCCTTTCACCACGAAAAACGGATCTTCCATCGACATTTTGGTGCTCAGATGAGTCGATTATTGTGCGATAATCTCATGCTCCTGATCGCGGCTGGTTTTGCTTTTCTTCAACAAAGGCGAGCGCTTAATGTGTTGTTTACATGTGGGACGGAGCCCGGATCCGTTCAGCCGCCATTGCTCGGCGGAATCACATCCGGGTCCTTCGGCGTCTAGACGCGCACACACACACACACACACACCGCGTTTCCCGGTAAACAAACACCGGTGTGCTCTGCGTGAGTTGTTTTGGTTGGTTGCAGTAAAAGAACAAAGCAATATTGCCACAGATATGCTCAAATATGTATAAAAGCAATATTATATAAACACACACACAGAGAGAGAAAGTTAATATTACTTTCTTCTGTTATTATTGAGTAATATTATATTATTGTTATGAATAATAATAAATATATCTCGAACTCTAGCATCTAAGGCAATCTTACTGTCAATTATTCTTATTATTTGATATTAATATAGCGTACACTTCTATGTAATATTAATAATAATATTAGTACTATTTATTTAATCATTAAATTAAATGTAATTTATTCAAAATGTCATCATAATTATTTATAATTCAATAATAATAACAATTTAATAACAACATAATAATTACTATATATCATCATCATTATGATAATTACTATGTTTTGGTTTATTTGTCTCAAAAACTAAAAGGTACTGTGGTAATACCATGCATTATGATGATATCTAATGGTGATACCATAATAGCTTTGAAATTCAGAAGATTTTTATTTTTTATATTCAAAAATACAATGACAGTATCGTGATACATGTCTGAAAAAAACAAAAATTATATATATATATAAATATATAATTCATGTGCATTTTCTTACATTGTACAATAGTATATATGACAGTTTTTTTTAAGTCTGGAGTATTCTTTAATATGTTACATCAATAAGAGATTGAGTCTGTCACTGCTTTCTCCTAATAAACGTAGCTTTGCACCTCCTCTGCCTACAGCTTCATCCATTATTCAACACAGAGCACTGCCTTCTCATTAGCTGACTATCTACACCAGTGCTATCCACTGGTAAGAGGACGTTGTGTATGATGTAAAACCAGCAAACCAGCTGGAAACACTTCAGCTCAGCTTAGTAAGTAAAGCTGCATAAATTATTAATCAACTCTGGTTTTATTTATAGTATCAGTTGCCAGTTTCCCATCAACACGGAGACCTGCAACCGAAAAGCTGGGGATAGATAAGGATAGCCTACATTATTTTAAACGGACCTTGTGCTGTAATCTCTGTATTCTGATTGAAATAACGTTATGTTTTTATTCCATTAGTTCTTGTCTATCAATACATTTTATATCTGAAATACGACTGAAATGATTTCTCACAGATATTTTGCAGTAGCCATGATGACTGTGGTCGTTTATATTTAGATAAACAATCTCTGAAAGAGTCTTACGTCATAGGGCGCTCTTCCTGTCAGGTTTGTTTATGACCCACATCTTTATGCAGGCGGACTCACAAACCAGCGCGCGCGGATTGCTAATAAACAAAATGACTTATAAATCATGAAAGCATCGGCACTCCGAAACATTATCATTGATTCAGGGTCAAATCTCCCACACTGTCGTTCATGAGTAGCAGCTAACTGTTTCTTCAAACAAAACATTGCCCTTCCCCCCACTAACAGCTCCATTCACATTTGCCCAGACACCGCAATGGATTTGCACAATAGAGTCACGTGACACGACTGTAGCAGACAAACCATTACATCAGTCGAGGAAGTCGGTTAAAAAAAATTAAAGGGGAAGTACACGTTTTTCCGAACACAGAACGAGATGAGCTGCTATGCGGAAACAGTTGACAAAATAATAACAATATTTAAAATCTATATTTGGAAACTAAGTATATGAACCAAGGAGTCTACAATAAATATGCTTCAAAAACATGAGTTAGTGTGGATTTTTGGCTCGGTTTGCTTAAAAAAAACGACGTTGTGTTTTAAATTTAGTTCGTCTCATTTTCATAAATCAATAAAGCTGAACAAACACAATGAGTTGTAAAATGATATGGCTATTTTAGCTTGAAAACAATTCTATCCCTTTAAACAGTTCTCCCACGTTAGTATTTAAATATGACTCATCGCCGAGGCGCTCTCCCATTGGTCATCGCCTATTTGGCGGGGTGTGATTCACAACGCTGGTAGAACCCAACTCGAGACGTGATTGGCTAGTGTAGCCGCTGACGCTGCGGTATAAAAGCGAGTTAAAAATAGAAACGGTCTCATTCCTCCCTAGACCATTGTTGAGTGCTGGAGAGAATGCGTGAGGTATTCCTTACTCCTACACTCACCCAATAACATAAATATTGTATTTTGTGAATGAGAATGAGGCTTGTTTCAACAAAATACGGGACGATTTGATCTACGGGAGACTGCTTGGACGTTATTTATTATCGCGTTTCCGCGCCGGTGGCCAATTCGCAGTAAGCGGCTTGAGGAGAGTACTGAGAGGAAATCAAACGCGGAACGCCCGGCGAACTTTGTGCCTCTGTGAACTTTACCGTATCGATTCCAGCCATGGAATACAAAGTGGAAGCCCATCGGATTATGAGTATTTCCTTAGGGAAAATCTACAACTCACGCGTTCAGCGAGGCGGCATTAAACTGCATAAAAACCTCCTGGTTTCACTGGTCCTTCGCAGCGCGCGCCAGGTTTATCTGAGCGACTACTACAGCGGCGCGTGTCTGAACGCGGCTCAGAGCGAGCGCGAAGGGAACGAATGGGACATCACGGACTCCGAGCGGGAGAAATTCCCTCCCTCTACAACGGAATGTGACCGAGTAGAGAGCCCAGAGGAGCCTCAACAGAAAGAGCAGCCCGAGAAAGAGCGGGAATATCGCGAAAACGACGACGAGGTGAAATCAGACCAGGCGGATTGTACTTCTACTTTACAAGAAGAAAAGCAAAACTCTTCGTTGGACTCTGTGGCAGAGGTTTCACCCGAAACGCCACCGGAAACCAGTAACGAACCCAAGGAGAGTCCCTCAGACAGTACAGTAGCAGAACGCGACCCCGAAGCCAACGGGGAATCAGATCAACCACCCAAAACGCATAGGAAAAGAAGCGCCGAGGAGACTGAAAGTGGTGATTCGCCTCAAAAAAGGACCAAAGTTGCTTCCTCAAACGCCGAAGAGGACGAGGAAGCCGAGGAGATGGACACAAGTAACGTGTCCAACCTCATTACGATATTTGGTTCCAGTTTCTCAGGACTTCTCAGCAAAGACGGCGCCAAACCCGAGTCTGAAGCAGAGGATAGTGGACAAATCTGCTGCGACCAAATGTTGAAAAACCTAAACCCTTGGACTACAGCGATAGTGGCTTTCTAACCGTGTTGTACTGTACTTATCCGGGTTGATCTGAGCGCATTGGTAACACGTGGTCAGGCCCGACATCGTAGTGTGGGACTTCCCAGCAAGCAATGAGCGATGTGCTACTAAAGTTCAAGCTCACTTTGGCCTGTAAGATGTCCGGGCATGCCTTTCTAGTGAAGGAGCTGATCTGAAAGCTGGTGCTACTACTTAGGATCTGCTAAGGTCCTTGTAGTATTGAACTCTCAGACGTTATAAAGCCATGCGAGCGAGTGGTATTACAACATATGCAAATGTGTCATGAAGGTCAATGTTACATTGTCACTGAACCGATTCAGGGTCGATCACACCAAACTTGACTGTACGAGGTTTAGGCCACTGTTTTAACGTCTTTGTTTTAAAAAGACCTGTACATTTTTGTAATATTCGAGTGTGTATATATTGTTTGTCGCATTCTGAATCTATGTATTTTGGTATCATGACAATTTACGTGGTGCTCACGTATTAAAAACATGTGAAATGACATCGCTTGTTTCTGTGCTTTCTGTTCACGAGTGGAAACGTGACTCTTCACACGATTAATGACACCTCATCCACTTTCTTTTTTTTTTTTTTCTCAAATGTCAATATTTTAAATTAAGGTTCCCACGCTTATAGAACATTGATAAAAAAAATTTAACTATTCAATGACTATGATTCTAAATGGAAAATGATAATAATTCTAAAATCTATAACACTACTTCAATGGCAGTTTGTGATCTATATGGTATAAGGGTTCCAATTTACCTGAATTCAAATTTCAAATATTTTTAAAATGACATCAAACTTTTGAGTTATCGCAAATGGAACTCTTGCCAGTTCAGAAAGTGTGAGAACCATATTTCACCCACTTCATTTAGAATATAAGAGTTTATTAAAAATATATAAATTTAGGGTTAGTATTTAAATATTTATAATGCAGCTTTCCCAAACCAAACTATTTGGACCGAAGTGATCCAACAAGTTTGAGAAGAACAAGAATGTTCAGCTGCTGTTCTACCGCATCACTTCCAGGCCATTTTTACTGCATGCTGTAAAGAGGGCTATTGTGCCCCTGAAGCATGTGTGGTATGCAGGGTTCAGTTTCAGCGCAGACTGCTGTCTCTTCTCCCAGGGCCTGTCTTCAGTCCCAGGCTATTCAACAAGACATGCCTTTTCTTACAAGAGAGAACAGTCATAATAGAATCATTGACTTTTTTCATGTGTAAACATCACTTGAGCAGTTTTACATTATTCAGGCGGTATGATTCATTATTTACAATGAGTAAAAGGCTTTATACTCAAAAAGTGTTTCAGTTTATGCAAGTAATTATGAGAAACGTATTAAACTTACTATGCAAGAATGCAGTAATCGAGGTAAGTATATGAGCTTGAAATGTGAACACAAAAATATCAGTTTATCTAATATAAATTACAATAAAAAGGAGGGTTCATAAGTTAACAAGAACTAAGATTGAACATTTAAGATGGATTTATTTGGAAAATAACATTTTGAAATATTATTGCAACATTACTCCAGTCCTCAGTGTCACATTGATCCTTCAGAAATCAGTTTAATATGCTGATTTATTATCAATAAGTAAAAAAACACCCAGCATTTCTATAAAACAGAATTATGTCTTTATCAGTTGAACAGTTGATCCTTGTTGAACTAAATTATTATATCCTCAAAAGACTTTTGAATGGTATTAAAAAAAAAAAATGCAATAATTTAAACTTGTATATAAATATAGGCTTCAACTATTTCGTGTGAGTAACATTTGAAAAACACATTTATGACGTTAACTCCAGCAGAACCAGCTTGATGCCCGGTGCGGCCGCATTCTTTCACACAGACATGAGTAGCTATTGATAGATACATTCCCTCGAGAAGGACCAGAAGGCACAAGTAAAGCTGCTCTCTCGCCCTTCTCGTTTGAGAAATGTGGGTCAGTCAAATCCCGGTCGCAGTCGAGTCAGCTGACCATACCAGCACAGAACAGTAACAAAGCCGGGGCGGGTGACGAGTGGCCTGACGGTGGACTTTTTCTCAAATTTCTGTAGTTCCTTTAATACGGTAATTGCTCATGTCATCATTGACATTGATCCAAAGTCAACATATAGATCTGAAAATGTCCACAAATCAACATATAGATCTGAAAATGTTTGTTGCATCTGATGCAACATCACTGGCTGTTTCACAAAACCATGCTTAAACACATGCAGCTGTCCTCTCCTGACTGGCCTCTCGCTCCTGCATTCCTCTGTCCTGGAAGGAAAGGGGGTGGAGGGGCGGGAGGAAAAGAGTAAAGTTGCGAAAACGTTTCCTGCTGATGTGCAGTAGGAGAGCATGTGGGTCTGGAATGTTGAGTCAAAAGCAGAGAAATTTAGCGGGAAATGTTGGTCTGATTACAGTTTTGGTAAATAATCAGATAATAGCATGACACCTCAGGTTCATGCAAAATGACAATGCAATAAGTTTATATCTATATATATATATATATGCGCAAATATATGCACAAAATAGATTGTTTGAAGATTTTGATTGATTTGTTTTTGAATATATATATATGCTGTATATACATGTGCAAATATATATATATATATATATATTTACACACATGCAAGTAGCTTGTTAGTTGGACTAAAATAATCATTTGTCTTTATTTACTTTTTACTAAGTCAGACTAAAGGTCAAATTTCGCAACTCTCCTTTTTTAAGTGCTGTGATGAATGAAGCATTACTCACTTTCAAACCATGCAACGAAACTGTGTGACCAACTTGAACCCGAGGCAAAATCTTCCTGATTGCGTGGATTCCTATTAAAATGACTGGATTTAACCCGTGAAAATTCACAGTAAATGTGACGGCACTTATTTGTTAGGTAAATATTTGATCGTGCATTGTCAAGTTTACTTATAACTTGACTACTCATAAAGCTCCACTTATAGCTCGACTAAAACAGAGCATTTAAACTCACATTCTGATATCATACCACCTCTTAAATATAACTTAACAGGAAGGTTTGAACAGTATGAAAAGTAATATCAACCCAAATTTGGATGCTTAGTGTCAAATGCCTAACTTTTAGGACATGCTGAGCACCAAAAAAAGACTCTCAAGCAATAAAGATAAGATGTCAAGGACTGTTTTAGGTGTTTAGGTGATTTATTGTGTGCTAAGAGCCATGCCGTGTCCTTGTTTAACATGGTCAGTCCCAAAGAGCAGGGCGGAAAGATGCCTGAACAAAACACCAGTCTGGATACAAGTATAGACAAGATCTACTCCAGCAGTTCTTTTGTTCAGAGCAAACAGAAAGTCAGGAAATCTTTCGACCACTCATTCAGCAAGATGGATATCTCCACATTGACACATTAACTGAAGTGAGCCACAAAGCAATTCGTCAATGATCTCATCAGTCTCCACAATGCTCTAAGTTACTAATCCACCGATTTTTGAAGGTATTCATACAGTATTCCTCCAAAAGTCCCTAAGGGGGGATGGGTGACGACTCAGAGAATAATCTCACAAACCAAAACGTGAACTCTACCATATTCACGAGACAGCTTAAAGGAGTCATTGTCCATTCAAATCATCAGGAATTACCAAACTTAAACAGAAGCCTTCAAAACTCTAGCAAACCATCTGCCGTCAGTTAAAAGTTCAGACGTTCTTTCGGTACACTCTTAAAAATGAAGGTTCCAATGAGAGATTTCGCAGGAGAACCATTTTGGAACTTCTCTCGGAACAGAACATTTAAAGAATCTTTTGCACAATGGAAGGTTCCGTAAATGTAACGCTTCTTCAGATTCCAATAAAGACCTTTATATTTAAGTTTCGCGAAAAATCTGTACATATAGCATTTTCTTTTATTGCGATTGGTTAAAATTAGACTAAAGAATCAATTGTCTTTTTTCAATCTTCCCAAAGAGATTTTGCTGTAGAACCTTTTTGGAACTTCTTAGAAGAAAATCAAATATAAAAGAACCTTTTATGCAGCGAAATATTGAATGTTACGGTTCTTCATGGAACCATAGATGCCAACAAACTTTATTTTTAAGAGTGTAGCGAAGGAAATAGATACAACATTTGTGCATACAGTATTTTGTTTATTGAGGTCGGTTGGCAAGTGGTGCCAAAATACAGAATCACATAACGTGGATTATCTCAGATTAGGTCGTTCATGTGAGACTGCAAAAATAAACAAGGAAACTCCAGCTCTAGTGTGCAATAAAACCAAACAGGGAAGTAAAAGTCGTAACCGCAGAGCAGTTAGAACTTTGAAACTGGTCTACAATGACTCAACGCCCTCCCTCCCTCCCCACACAAGAGCACAATCACAAAGACAATTCGGCAGTGATCTTTTCAAGGAGGGGAGAGAGAAAGAGCCCTCGCCGTGGCCCCGCTATTCATTCCGTTTGACCCCTGCTGAAGCCCAGACAAACTGAAGTCTTTGTTTATCTTGGGAAACTGGCAGAGGACAGGAGGGGAAAAGGGTTTGGGTGGGGGAGGGTACTGAGGATTGGAGGGAAAATGGGATCGGGGGAGGGGTATCCTGGGAAAAATGCCAGCATGGGATCAGTGACAGGGCCGGGCTTCCTGAAACAGGAGCAGCCTGGGATGGTGAAGGAAAGAGGCTGGGGGGAGGGTCCACCTTGCTGGACCAGGCCAGAAGACCAGAGACACACTACACGTTCAATACGTCACGTTGATGTACGTTTCCTGTTGGGCGTGGGGTCGTGTTTAATTACAGCTCCGAAAGCTTTATGGACTCCACTCAACTGATAGCATAGAGTCTGTGAGGCTTCTTGCGATGACAACAGGCCTCTTGTGCGCGAGCGTTTAGGTGTCTTCTCAAACGCTACAAGCCGGGGCATGTTGAGAGCAAAGGAAGCTTGGGGCAATTAAAGCAGACAGATGGTCGCTAAGAGAAAAAAGGCTGGTGTACCTTTCTCACGTTTTGTTGCTACAGGAGGGTCATGTGTTTCAACAGGAGCCACGGCGTAAATAGGTCTGAAAAGAGTGAGAAACGCTGCGTTAGTCAGGCACTTTAGTCACACACGCTTTAGAAAAACAACTTTGTGTTGCCCAAGTACAACTTTTTTTTTTTTTCATAAGTCTGGGTGGTTGCCAGGATGTTTCTGTGCAGTCGCTAAGGCATTGACAGGGTGCTGCTATGCATTTGCTAAGACACTTTGTATAGTTTTACATTGTTACATTGCATCTGTGCAGCTGTCCGTGTGTTGCTATATCATTGTTACGTTGTTTTCAGTGATTCTAACTTGTTGCTAAAACGTTGTGTTCTGGGTTGTTGCCAGGATGTAGCTACGCAGGTACTAATGCGTTTTGAATAGTTGTAGTGTGTTGCTAAAGTCACTAAAATCAGTTGCTAGGGTGTTGCTATGTCGTTGCTGAGGTGCAAGCTTCAAACTATGTGCTGATGTTTTAAACTTTCCAAGCCTGCGAGTATTAAGATACTTTAGATAAAGTAAATAAGAAATAACATTATATTGTGACACATTTGTGAGGTACACAGTTGCATTTACCTTTTTGGCCATTCAGGACATTCCACACTTAGGGTTTGGGTTTAGTACAAATCAGAAAGTAGGAAGTTGGTTACTGCCAATAAAATGCTCAAATGCTTTTAAAAGCTCTTTATAATTCCTGGCCACTGAATTTGTGTCAAAAAGAGGAAGTATACTGAATTTTGCATGGCCAAAAATACCTAGTAGTTTTCTCACTCTGTTAGTTCCTTGAAAAGTTCAGTTTAGAGGCTTGGGGAAAGTTCCTTCAGAGGACTTTTTTATTTGCTCACAGTGATTCACTCACACTAAAGTACACAAAAAATGACACATCCAAGCGTGATTTGAAGCTGAGGTGATTGTTCTGGTTTGTCGGTTATTAAATCTTATGTCTATAGTTGTTAAAAGTAATAATTAATTAGGAATATCGTAAATATTCCTTGCCGAGAACTTTGCCTGTCATGGCTGTAATGCCGTCACGGAATCCTCTAGATCTAAATGAGTCCCAAAATCAAGGTCGGAACCACTGGTTTTCGGGGTTTTGACGTAACGGTAAGTGTTTTTGTGTAACAAATGTTACTAGGGAGACAAAACACGCTTCATGCTGGAGAGTCGAAGTGGCTTAGTAACCAACAGCAGCTGCCACAACAATAAACACAACGGCGCTCGCGAGAACACTATGCATAGTTTTACAGTAATTCATTCCATTCATGCATTTACTAAATGAAAACATACCCATCTGAATTTTATGAATTACAACTGTGCTTATCATGTCCCTCACTACAACTTTTTGGTTGTTGGTGGAAACTTGGTCAACACTTTTTTTTTTTGTGGCAAGTTCTTTAAACTATCAGTACTCTGTCAAAACAAAGAAAACATTGTGCTTTAGTGCTTAGCAACAATACAGTAAAGTGATCTCCGTTCAGGCAGCGAGCAGCTCCACCTATTATAAGACCATATGCCGTATGGAAACAGTGAGAATATAAAGGACACCTTTTTCTCCCTCTGGCCTGCTGCTGAGGAAACGCCAAACATTCGGGAGCAGTTTTTGCTTCTGACTTGGCAAACACAGGAGAACCATGATTCAGTGTGATCCTCTTGTGAAAAAAAAGATTTGATTAGTAGCAAACAGGAAAGTTTTCTCCTGCTTAAAAATATATTTCTAGTTCTATTTCTAGTTCTAGTTTAAGGAACTCAAAACCAAAACAATGATCTGTAGAGCCTGCATTTTAACATCAAAGACAGTTGCTCTCTAAAGAAACATAATATCATGATATGAGTTATTTTATTTAACTGTAATGACACATTTCATGATATAGTTATAGTTTTGCTCTAAATAAGGTCTTTATGGTATCAAAATATTTGACAGACAGCTGTCACTTTAAGAGCTTCCCGGATCCAAGACACTGTTACACCTGTGATTTCTTTCTCAGCTGTTTGCTTTCATTAAATTACTGTGTTTATGAGCATTCTTGCAGAGACGAGCATTTTGACACATACAAGTGTGTGTATTTAAAGGTGCTGTATGTATGTTTTTGACTGTTCTAAACCCAAAAAATAACCTTTCAAACCTTTAGCAGTTAAATACTTAATGTGTGCACTCGGACAGGTTAACCTAAGGTCACGCAAAGAACCCTTTAAATAGGTAGTTTACCCAAAAATAAGAATTTTGGTAATATTTTATTCACCCATTTCTTTATCCAGACCAGTATGATTCGTCTTGAATCTGCGGAAAAAAAAACTGGAGAATGTTCAAGCTGCTCTTTTCCATACAATGAAAGTCAAAGGAGATGCCCACTGTATTTTCAAAAGCCAGTTAAAACTGTGGTCTGTCCCTCCCACAAAGTCAAAGTTTAGCTTGAAATAAGAATATGTTAACTCCTTACTGTATAGCAAAAAGGTCACCGTGATTTCACCAAGTATCCTGGAACAACATTCTAATCAACCAATCAGAAATGAGGAATAACTTTTCTGGAAATATCTGTTTTAGGCTTACAA
>JAUCMT010000053.1:6311831-6362578 GCA_032357475.1 Enteromius thamalakanensis
GGCAAGGTTTGAGCATGTCATGTTTTTTTTTTTGTTTTTTTTTTTATAGTGGCCTTACTTACTCTACATCCCTGATACAGAAAGCTTCCATTAGCAAAGAAATGTAAGCACGGCCACAATTGGCGATTTTACTGATGTAAGAACGGATTAGATTATAGATATACGTAACTTAATTGACAGCAACAAAAAACTGTAACACTCATACAAACATGTAACGTTATGGGGTGTAACGGTGGTTGCCCAAAATAATTATTTTACTTGTTATTTAATCAAAAAAAATAATACATTCCGATGGACACGGGAAGTGAACCCGGGTCGCCCACGTTACGTTTTATAATTGTGTTTAAGAATCACTGACAGCTTTAGAGCAAATCAATATGTGCACACACAAAAGTATAAATAGTTGATTCAAGTTTGGCGATTTTAGGGATACCGATACTAAACATTTCTAAAATGTGTATGTTTATTTTAAGAACTGTGTTAATGTTTAGGAAAAGATTATTTTTAAAGCAAATTACATATACATTACACATACTGGTCATAAGTTTATTACAAAGCAATTTGTCTTTAGAAAGATTACAAAAATTAATCCACAAAATTTATGAAATACAAAAAAAAAAATCTCATTAAACAAACTGAAATATCCAGAAAATAAACGGTTCCGATTTTACTTCTTTTTTAAAAAAAATAAAATATTTGTACTATGCACATCTTTTTGTGCACATTTCTTTGTTCTTAATTAACTTTTAAACATTTTTATTATTAACTATTTTCTCTTCAACTTTCTACATTTTTGTAGTACTTAAAAATATTCAGAAAGATACTGAAAGATCCAAACATGTAACACTGTTTAACAGCAAACCAACACAAGCTAATGGGTGAACTTTTTCACATTCAAATTTCCGAAAGTGTGTGCGAATCTGCGTCTAAAACAGTGTGTGTACGTTCGTGTTCATGTTTGGAAAAATGGCAGTGGTGTGTCGCTCGCACTGCACAGCCACTCTTTGCTCTTGCGGTACCTGCCCCTTAATGTAAGTCATACCTATTGGGTTTCACATCGCTAAAACTGAGTATACTGTAAATTATTAATATAATTAAAGTATCAATACGTCTTAGAAAGTATCAATACCAAGTATGTAGCTTTTGAATATTGATTTATTGATACTACAGGTGAGCTAATTAAAGAGCAGATGTCAGACATGTCACTGAAACCTGATACGGTGCAACTAATCGGGTCAAAGAGAGACAAATATTAGAAGGGATATAAAGGACAACCCAAAAACAGGCCAGCAAAGAAAAAAAATTAAACTGTTTTTCACTGAATTGTACACATTTTTTCTTTTGCTAGTTTTCGTGTGGCACTGATTGCAAGTTGAACGGCCAATGCGTGTCTGAATCCTTTGCGCTCAGCTTCTTTTATAGTGCTCTCTTTCTCCTCAAGGGTCACAACGTCCATTGCTCTGCGCACATCTGATCCTTTTACATGAGAATACATAAGGAGTTCAGAAATGAATGAGTCAGAAAAACATTTCCTAGCCTCACGCTGTGACTCCTCTGCTAAACGCCAGTACATTTTCTGCCATTCTGTTTGAGAGTGCTCCTGTTTAAACTTCTTTTCTTTCTCTTCGAGTTTCTGCTTCTGAATCTCCTGAATGCATTTCTCCGCTTCCTCAAACATCTCATTTGAAAAGTGTCCATTTCCTGCCACCATTTTTTCAATATTACTGATCAGATCTTTGAACTGTGGGAAACTGGCAGACTCATTGTCCAGAGAGAAGATTCGGTTTCCACAACTCTCTACAAGTTCCTTAAGAGCTGGATCGCCATGCTCTAGATATTCCTCAATGGTTTGCTTTTTCTTCTTTAACAGTTTTTTATGAGTGAAGAGGACCATGGAATATTTTTCCATATGTTCTCCAAACACTTCTTTAAGTTTCTTGATTGTGTTTTTCTCCTCTTCAGTGAATCGACCCACTTTAATCACAATGAGAAAAGCATGTGGTCCGGGACAAGTGAAGGTCATGCATTTCCCTATTTCAGTTTTAATCTCATCTTCACTAAGTTTAGTATCATAAAGTCCAGGAGTGTCAATCACTGATATTTCTGTACCCAACCTCACTGTAGTTTCTGACTGACAGTGTTTGGTCTGAGAGGTTGAGCTGGCTGAAGATTCAAACACGTTTCTGCCGATGATGGTGTTTCCAGTGGCACTTTTTCCAGTTACAGTTTTTCCCAGCAGAACCAGTCTGATCTGGTCTTTCTTCTCAGGAATCGCGCCAGCCTTATCTGGATCTTGAACTGAAATGACAACAGAAAGACCAGTGTGTCAACATACAATCTTAAAGTACACCAGTGGCCTGTTTCAGAAAAGAGGTTAAGTGAAAACTCTGTGTTTGTTAACCCTGAGATAAGGAAAACTCTGAGTTTTCCGTTTCAAAAAGGCAGGTTTGTCAAAACCAAGAAAGCAGGGTAACTCAAGCCTGTTTCTGAAAGAGAGGTAACTTTAACTCAGAGTCAGTTACCGTGGTAACTTACTCTCTGAACCTAACCTGGTCTGGAGCAGGTTTTAATCTCTAAACTCTGAGTTTCTGTCGGTCTCCTCCCCTTTTTTAAAGACACAGTGGTATTTCTTGCCGTAACCTTAGTCATTCAATGCCCACATTTTGGACACAAACAGAGAAGAAAGTTACGAGAATAGCTTGTTACTGCAAAAAATAATATTAGCTTATAATAATATTAATAAATAATATTAATATTAGTTTCAAATCATCTCACTGACCTTCAACAGGGACATGTACTGTAACTAGATTGTGAAAAAGTCAATAAACGTCACACATTACATTACTTATTTTTTATTATACTTAAATATGTGCTCATATTTGCTGTAACTTTGCATGAGCACATCAAGTTCAGCTGGAGGCTGAGGTTATTTTTGTTTTGTTTTTGCTTAGTTTTGATTTTTTTAACAAATATTGTTTATGGTTTATAAAGGGAGGATTTAGAAACCCAATAGGATAAAATGGTTGCAATGTCAATGCACAAGAAAACAACAGTTAACCAACCTTTCAGCAACAGAAAAGGACAGAATAGTCAATGAAATGTGCATTACTTCTAAAATTAAAGAAGGACATCTCAACAATGTGCAAATGTTTTTAAATGACAGGATTGCATTAAAAAGGACTTTTTTGGGGGGTTTTCTTTGTAACTCAAACTCAACATAACATAATCAACTGACAAACATATAGAGAGCCAGCTTTAAGCAGCTGATGGGGAGAGCCAAAAAACATTTTAACAGAAATTTATTAAAAATCCATATTCATCTGGAGTACATGTTACACAGCAATCAGACAATGATTACAAAAAGCTTTTGCGGAAATATTTCTTTATAAATATTTGAATATATTTGTATTTACATAAAGGAGCTTATAATTGAAGACACACCTGGACAGAATGAGGTTGTTTGGGATGCTTGTAATGAGTGACACTGAAGCACAAAGAATCCTTGGCACTCTCAATCAACATGAGTGTTGAGCACTGCGGTAAGTGAATAGAAATGAGAAAAAACAATGGCAGCTTTATCAAACAAGAGCCATTACCTCTTATAATGTATGAGGTAAAGGCTTCATACTACATTAACACTACAGCACTGACTGTTCAGACAATAAATGTACTAATAAAAGTACTTCTCTATGAAAACAGAAAAAATCATACCGAGATGTGGGTCTTATAGACATAATGCTCTCCTCTGCGTTTGGTGATAAGGAGCATGCGGTCAAAGAGAAAGAGCGTGCGTTCATTCTTGGCACGATGGACTCGAAAGGTGCCCTCGAGAACCAGTTCTCCATATGTAGTCAGATCAGGTCCCTTCCAGTTAATGAGCAGAGACTGGACCTCCTGGGACAAATTATGGAAGTACAGACATAATGTATTGGTTAATATCTTCTACATGGTAAGCACATGAACATGAGCAGTGAAATATGCCCCATAAGATAACTTATTTTTTCATGTTCGTGAGCTCACCTGAAGACGGACTGCATGTTCATGTTTTCTCTTCATGTCATTTATATACCACGCAACACCAGTCATAGTATATATGGCCTCTTCCACCACCTCATAACCCTCCTCCTCTGAATCAAAGTGCTTTGCAATCTCCTTCAATATAAAGAACATCCAAATAAATCTGCAATTGTTTGTTGCAAAAAAACAACAAAAATGTAAATCATGAAATCAACCATGATATTCTTTTAACATTACCTTAAGCCGTAAAGGCCCAACAGTGTACACAAGTATTTACATTACAGGCTGAATGTTAAAAAAAAAATGTAAATGCTTTAGCAGAAATTTCTTCTGAGTGACAATCTTCCATTACCTACCAAGGATTTCTAGCAAAATAGTGTAGAGCAGCGGATCTTTTTGACTCTAAAGCCCCCCATTGTCCACAAACCAATATTTGAAAGCCTTGTTATTTACTGGACAAAGAATAATGGGATTCCCTTCCTCAAATAAAACATCAAAAATGTTTTGATTGAAACATTTTTCAAAGTTGAACGAAGGTCTTATAGATTTGGAACGGCATGAGGGTGAGTAATTAATGACAGATTAATTTAATTTTTGGGTGAACTAATCCTTTAAGCTCTATCATTGCAGTGGGTTTGGTGGTTCCCTTTAACCAAAACAGTGGTTGGCAACAGGTGGCCCACCAGAACTGGCCCGCCAGCAATAATCTGGCCCTCTTAAAAGTACAGTAAGAGAAAATTTGCGTAGCAGGTTTTTATTTAATTTGAAAAGTTCTGAAAAACATTTTTAAAAAAAGTCTGTAAACCTCTAAATAACATAATGAAATGTGCGGTATGAACAGTAACAGTGAACCATTGAAACATTTGCTTATAATGCAGGACCTAAGCACCAACACGTGAACCACAACAAATCAAATTCAGCTTCCTTTTTATCAAAAAGATAACATCTTGATCATGGATGCAGAATAGCTGTGGGTGCATATGCAATCTGGCAGACACATCGGATGTCACGCTAGAACGTTTTCAGGAAATTCTAAAAATAGGTTGAACGTCATTTTTTTTGTCAAAATAAGGTTTTCATTAAATTAATATTTTATAACATCTTGTCTATAATCTCTGACTGTTAAAAGAAACCACCCACCTACTGCAAAGACCGAGCTTAGAAGTGCCAGGACAATTTTGAATATAACTCATGACTGGATTCATTAAATCCACCTAGGATACTTTGCAGGCAAGTAAAAGACAGGCTTATTTTAATTTTTGGGTGAACAAACCCTTAAATTATTGCAATAAACATCCTGTAAATGCACAAGAATGTACACAAAAATAAGAAAGAAAAATGTGAAAAGTGAAAAACAATTGTAGTCCAACAAATATGATCATGTATGATAATGGAAGCGTTGCTCACGGTAGGTGATTTGAAGTCTTTAGTATTCTCTGAAGTGTTAAACCAACAGTGGTTGTCTAACCTGTAGTAAGAGATGATATTTGAGGATCCTCTGGACAGGCTTGAGAAGGTAAGATCCCAAAGGCAGTGATCGCTTTAAAGCAGCTTGCCTCTCCCTGAAGAACTTGGCAAGAGTTTTGTTTCTCATGCAGTCTGTTAGAGCAGCCACAGAGCTATGGAGAGAGATGAACAGTCAAAACATAGCACAACATACTAACAAATAAATGTCACAATACTTGACTTTATTATATGTTATATATATGTTATACAGTGAGGTCAATAAGTATTTGATCACTTGCTTTTCAGACTTTCTGACCTCCAAAAACCTGTTATTTTGCTTTTAAATAGTCCAGCTACACTCTGCTAATGATTCTTAATTAGTAGCACCTGCTTGAGGTTGTTAGCTGTCATAAAGACACCTGTGCTCCCCACAATCAGCCAAAGTCTGCAATCCATGCAGGTTTTCGCTGAGGAGCCGAGGCGGCGTCAGCGCGATCCAGGGTCGTGGCAGAAAGACGTAACGTCTCCGTTCCCTCCTTCAGGGAACATGGGTTACGTTCGTAACCTAGATGGTTACCCTTTCAGTCGAATCACTTCGACGTTACATATGGGAACAGTTTCATGGAAAAGGCTACGAACATGAGGCCGTGTCACGCGGAGATACCGGTGGCGGCAGACGGGCAAGCGCGTCGACAGGAGAGTCTGCACGTAACCTTCTCAACGCCCTGGGGGCCACTTAGGGCTCCGTTGTGATGCCAACTTTTACCTTTTAGTACTTGGTATATACATTTTTAAAGTTGAAGCATGGGGTGGGGGGGGCGGAGAAATGCAAAGAGATTTAAACAAGGATTTTGAAGGAAAGCACTATATCGACAAGATATGGATATAAGTGAAGGAAAACACAGCCTTCAGGCTGACTGTGGAACAAGGATGTTAAGCCACTGGTGAAGGAAGTCCAGAGGAGCATAGTCAAGACTGACTCCGCTCTGAGTCTGACTGCGGGGCAAGGTGGAGAGGTTCGCCTTGGCATCGGGGAACCTTGAGATGCGCAGTAGCAAGCCGACACCAGCCGGTCTACACGCTACCTGCTTGTCTGATTTAAGACACGGGAAGACACAGCCTCTTCACCGAGGTCGTAAAACCTGGCAAAGGTGTTGGGTGTCGCCCAGCCCGCAGCTCTACAAATATCTGCTAGAGAGGCACCGTGCACCAATGCTCAGGTGCAACCTTGGGCACGTAGCCAGGCCGAGGTCTCAGTGTTACGTGAGAGTCAGTCGAGCCAAAGTCTGGGCAGAGAAGGCTTGGAGATCCCTGACCATCTTGATGGAGGTGAGAGCAATCAGGAGTGCTGTCTTTATCGACAGGTATTTTATCTCGACTGATGCTAAGGGCTCAAATGGAGCTTGCCACAGGCTGGTTAGAGCGATGATAAGGCCCAAGAGGTTACAGAGGGTGGTCTCCGGGGATTAACCCCGACGCACATACACCTTAATAGTTGAAGGGGACAGCCTGCAACTCCAACTTTTCCTGCAGGAAGGCAAGCACAACTGCAATCGAACATCTCTGTGGGTCCTCTTGGCGTAAGGAGCACCAGTCGACGAACAGACCCCGTATCTGAGCGTAGGCCTGCCTTGTTGAGGGGGCCCTAGACTGAGAGATGGTGTTGATCACGGCTGCTGGCAAGCCGGAGAGGTCTGCCGCAGCCCGTCCAGGAACCAGACGTGCAAGTTCCAGAGGTCGGGGCGCAGGTGCCAGCTCGTTCCCATCCCCTGAGAGAGAAGGTCTCTTCTCAAGGGGATCTTCCAGGGAGGGACTGCCGCGAGGAGCATTAGGTCAGAAAACCAGGTCCGGGGGGGCCAGTACGGCGCTACCAACAGAACCTGTTCCTCGTCCTCCCTGATCTTGCACAAGGTCTGTGCAAGGAGACTCACAGGGAGAAAAACGTACTTGGGCCCCGGAGGTCAGCTGTGTGCCAGGGCATCCCTCCCGGGGGGCGCCTCCTCCAGGGAATAGTACAGGCGACAATGGGTCGACTCGGGGGAAGCAAAGAGGTCTATCTCTACTTTGCCGAAGTGACTCCAGATCAGCTGGACCGTCTGGGGGTCGAGTCGCCATTCTCCAGGGTGGAGAAAGCTGCCGTAAAAGCTGGTATCCCCGGAAAATTAACAGCGCGCAGCGATTTCACCTGCGTGTGACTCCACAGGAGCAGATGGCGGGCGAGTTGTGACATGCGGCGGGAGCGTAGACCACCCTGACGGTTGATGTACGCAACGGCTGCAGTGTTGTCCGTTCGGACGAGCATGTGCTTGTGGAGCAACATCGGTCGAACGCGACGAAGGGCCAGAAGCACGGCCAGCAGCTAGAGGCAATTGATATGTCACAGTAGTCGAACACCTGTCCAGGTGCCCTAGGCTGACTGCCCGTTGCACACAGCACGATGATGGAGGCATCCGTGTGTACCACGATGTATGTAACGGTATTCCAGCCCGTAGGAAGGCAAGGCCTGACCACGGGCTGTATAAGCGGTGACACTCCGGGGAAACGCCAATTCGGAGAGTACCGCGGTGCCATGCCCATTTTGGGACTCGGTCGTTTTACCAAGCGGTCTAATATGGAGGAGCCCCAGTGGCGTAACTGCGGCTGCCATATGCCCCAGAAGCCTCTGAAATGATTTGAGAGGGACCGCAGTTTTGTGCCTGAATGACCTCAGACATATCAGCATGGCCTGTGCGCCCTCCCCCGTGATGCGGGCAGTCATTTCGACCGAATCCAGCTCCATGCCGAGATAAGAGATACTCTGCACTGGACAGAGTTTGCTCTTCTCCCGGTTGACCTGAAGGCCCAGGTTGAGGTGCCGTAGCACTATCTCCCTGTGCTGACACAGCAACTCTCGCGAGTGGGCTATTATCAGCCAGTCGTCGAGGTAGTTGAGGATGCGGATGCCCATCTGCCATGAGGCAGACAAGAGATCTCTAAGAGAGTTTGGTGAAAACTCGGGGAGACAGGAACAGGCCAAATGGGAGAACCTTGTACTGATATGCTCGACCCTCGAACGCAAACCGCAGAAGGGTCCTGTAGCGAGGAAAGATCGAGACATGAAAGTACGCCTCCTTCAGGTCGATGGCTGCGAACCAATCCTGGTGCTGGATGCATGTTAGTATGCGTTTCGCCGTGAGCATCTTGAATGGCAGCCTGAGAAGGGACCGATTCAGGGCTCTGAGGTCCAGGATTGGCCTCAGCCCACCACTCTTTTTGGGCACGATGAAGTAGGGACTGTAAAACCCAGACCTCATCTCGGTTGGAGGGACATGCTCGATTGCGTCCTTCGCCAGTAGGACAGGTACCTCCGCACAGAAGACAGCGGCATCCGTGTCCAAGTGAACACAGGTACAGAGAATGCCTCTGTACCTGGGCGGGCGTTTGGCGAAATGAATCGCATAGCCGAGGCGTACCGTCCATATCAACCACCACGAAGGGTTGGGGAGCTGTAACCAGGCCTCCAACTGAGTTGCCAGGGGTATCAACGGTATGGTGACAGCCGTGTCCGCGGTGGGGCAGCCTGGTGGGGAACTGGGAGGGGACCGGCCCCAGAAGGTTGAACGTCCTCCGCCCCGCACCGGCGAACGCCTCATCGCTCGACTCTCCCTCTGATGCAGCAGAAGACCTCTCAGCATCCTCAGGTGTCTCCAGAGGTACGCTGGGCCCGGTATTCGGGGGAGCCCGCCTTAGAGAACACTGTGACAGAACTACAGGCGCTGACAGACGCTCACGGGGCACTCTCGTCACATGAAACATTCTGCACAGTCAAAGTGCGAAGAGACCCCTCGCGGCACTGCGTGCACTCAATGGTGAGGTCTCTTGCTGATGAGCAAAAAGACTGGCGCTCTTTTAAGCCTTTAAAAAGGCTGCCAGTCTCGCGGGTCCATTGACAGCTGCCCAGATGAATATGCTGCAACGACGAGAGAGCATGAACTTAGACAGGAACTCTTGAAAATGAAAGTGTTCTCCTCCAGCTGACTTGATACATCAGACGAGGCTCCGAAAGCAAAAAGCTGCGTGTGCAATCCAGCCGTGCTCTCTTATACTCATGCTGTGATAAGGTGCAACTGGCTGTAATTATTGCACGCCAATATTCATTGGCCTTTTCCAAAAGATTCGAAGACGATTGGTCTCTTATGCGAGATCCCATATGTAACGTCTAAGTGATTCGACTGAAAGGGTAACTGTAATCTACAGTGTAATAAAAAAAACACTTTGTAGTTTCTCATGTTTTCTTTTCACTAGTCTGAAAAAATGTTATAGTAAAAAAACTATTAAATCAATGCAAGAAACAACACTTAATATGCATGAAGTGTTTTGCTCTAAAAAATCAAACAGAATTTCTAATCATTAATGTGAAGCGTTTTTGATGCTGCTGTGTGCAGGGTTTCCAGTGGCGTGTGTCTGGTGTGGTGGAGCCTCAGACGCTCCATAGCAAAGAGAAGGTCTTCTCAATCGCTGCAGCTCTTCCTCGGCCGTGTTACGCCTCTCTGATGAGTCTGAGATCAGACGAGAGACGGCCCTTCAGTCAGAGCGAACACACACCGCTGAACATCGCACAGCAGCTCACCTTACTGGAGCAGGTGACCAAAACATGCATTCATTATAGAGCAGAATAATGATGGTGAACAGTGTAACTCAAAATATATATCCTTAATTTCCAGTTGTCATGATTTATTTATTTTTTATTTTGACTTAAATAACTTTATCATCACTTTATAATTTTTTCCTGCTCTTTCTGTTTCGTTGTCATGCTGTAATTTCCTGATCCATCTCTAGGTGGAGACACACGATCATCTTATTTTCCTGCAGCTCTTGATTCCTTATACGAGGACAGAATCACTATATCATGTATGTTCATGTCTCATCATCTGTTATTGATGCAGGAAATATTTCTGGACTGTCATCCGGTTCACTTTCTGAACTCAAGAGCTCACGGAGTGACAGAAAACTCTGGAAACATATCCAGGTGAGTCTCTGCTGACCCAAACTGGTTTTATTACTCTAGTTCTTCTAAAATGAAATCCTGAGAAAATCAAAATGTGGTGTAAATGATGTAAAAGCTGCTGAACAGTGACCACACAGCAGATTTTGCCTGCAGAAAATTCAAGACTGAAAGCGTTTATTGTCATGTTCACAGTGAAAAAAAAAATCCTTTCCTGTTCACACTGAATGCCAAGACAAAGTACAATAATTCTGAAAAATAGATAAATAAACACATATATACACTTAAACATCATAAAAGATAAAATAACGCTATGCTGCAGAAGTAGAAATATGAACTATGTAGATAAAGAAATATAGTACATCTGTATTTGTAAGTGTATAATATTGACTTGTGTGCAAAATCACAGTACAGTAACCTGCTAATGCACGTGATAATAATAACATCAACATTAATGTGCAAATTGAGATGCAGCTACTTGATGATAATAATAGCAGCAGTAACATCAACAAATGTGCAAAATGTAGGAGCAGAAAATAATTTTCACCTAAAATCTTGATTTTAAAAAGAATTGCCAGTGCATATATTTAGATGTGAGTCTGTGAGCACAGAAGCAATCATAAGAACACTAGCTCTGCAATAGACAACAATACATCATATGAGTCAAAATTATACATTTGTCTTTTATGCCAAAAATCTACTGAAGTAAAGATCATGTTTAACTTTATTTCTGATTATTAATATGTGTCTAGAACTTCATTTGGACAACTTTAAGATGATGATGAATTTTTTTGGACCCTCAGATAGTTGTATCTTAGACAGATATTGTCCTATTCTAACAAGCCAGACATTAAAAGAAATCTGTATTAATCTCAGTGTAAAAAAGTTGACCCTTACAGCAGGTTTAGTGCTCGAGGGTCTTCTCAGAGATGTCCAGTATGTCTGTCTGGAGTGAATGCTGTGTGTGTCCGTCAGGTGTGTGTCTCCAGTCTCCTCGCCTCTAGAGGGCAGCGGTGTGTTGGTCAGTGAGGTGTCGGGGCCCCAGGGGCCCCTGCAGAGGCTCCTCACACACGCAGACTGTGTCTCTAACTGGGTTTCTGCTGAACTCGTCGTCTGTGACTCGGCCAAGGTGACTGCTCTGAGTGTTTATGCTTCTTATTAATGTTATCAGTGACACAGGGTCATAAATGTTCACAGCAGAGTGAAATAAAATTCACAATATTATTAGTAAGGAAACTGCTTCACAGCTGTTTTAATTACTTTAATAATTATGCTTTTTTTTTAAATTCTTCTTATTGTCCTTTTGGAACATTGATAATAAAAACCTCATAGCAATGTATTTTAATAATTTTAATATTTTCTTAACTGAATTCTTTATATAATTATAATAATAATAACAATAACAACAATTAATTGTGTCATAGTAATCTATCTATATGTAACATTAATAATATTAATTAATGAATAATTGTTACACATCGTTTAAATTACTAAAAAAAGTTTTTAAAATATTAATTAATTGATTTGATCAAATTAACAAAAAAAATAATAAATTAATACTCACATACATTTTATGTTTTAGGAACTAAATATTTATATAAATATATTTAATTCCTAAAACATGTAAAAGAAAACAATTGCATATCAACAAAATTTATAATAGTAATAATATCTTAATTATATTAAACACCTAAATAATGAATTGTCTCTGTAATCTAACTATATATAACATTAATAATATTAATTAAGGAAAAATACTGCTACACAGTGTAATTTAATTCCTTAAATTATTAGTTTAAATTAACTAATTATATAATAATTATAAAGCATTATTTTTCAAATGTTTATATATATATATATATATATAATTATATTTTTGTAATTCCTAAAACATAAGTAAATAAAAAAAACAGAAGAAATTATTACATATCAATAAAAAAATATATAATGGTAATATCTTGGTTAAAAATGGAAATATTTGAAACCACAACCTACTAACATGCCCTAGTAGTATGCATGATATACAACATTATATCATGCATAGTGAACATATTTTTAGGATCATTAAGTGTTTGTTGCATCATAACATTAATTTCATAGTAATTTAGAAAAAGATACACACTATATATATTTGTATTTTGCTAGTGTCAGGAGCGTTTGAATATGTGCTTGAGTTTTATTTTTAGGCCCAGACGGCTTTACTCGCTCGTTTTCTCGCCGTCGGCAAGTTCTGCTACGAGACGAGAAACTTCTCCACAGCCATGCAGATTCTGTCAGGCCTGGAGAACGTGATTGTGAGGCAATTACTGGTAAGAAACTAATTCCCTGAATTCTCTCTAAGTGATAAATTATCCTGCGCTGAGAGAGTCATAACCTCGTAAGCTCCACTGTATTTCTTATTTTTGCCGTATCTTATCAGGCGGCTCCAGCAGCTGAAATATTAATTGCGTGTGTGTTAAACTGATTAAACACTAGCTCGGTTTATAAGCATCAAAGGGTTAGAATCGACATTCAGCACATTGTGCAGAAACAAAGCCATATTTGTCATGTTTAGCGTGAAATGAAATGGCATGATGAATGTTTCTCATAAGCTGTGCTTGTTGTGTTGTTGATTAGTTTGCTGTGTTTGTGGGGTGTGTTGAACGCAGGCGTGGAAGCAGCTCTCTCTGAAGGTGTGTGAGGTTCTGGAGGAGCTCAGGGCTGTGCAGGTCAGGAATATAAGAGAACTAAACACACACAAGACACACAAGGTTTCATGTTTTAAGATTTTCTTACATGAATTTATTATTTTAATTATATTAAAATAATGTGTGTATATATATTATAGGTAACAAAAATAATATTATCAACTGTTAAAAAAATTATTTTAAGACAATATTTGCATTATTATTTTAATAATGATAAAATATAATTTAAAATGTATTATTATATATTATCTGCAATATGTTGTTTATCTGTAATATTAAAACAAAACTGTCTTATGGCAGTTTTTATTATTTAAGTAATGTTTTAATTGTTTTAAACTGATTCTTAATTGTTTAAGTTATTATATTAATATTAATAATAAAACTAATAATAGTATACAAATGGTAACAATATTAATATTAATTAAAAGATTGATTCACAGCTGTTTTTAATTATTTCAGTATATTTAAACTAATCTTAAGTGTGTTTAATGCAGATATAATGCTAATAATAATAATAATAAAAAATAGTGTTTATATTAATATCATTGTATTATGTAACATTTAAAACATTAAAAATGTTAATAATTTATTAAAATCTTATTAATTATTAACTATTAACCATTAAACTATTATTAAATAATTAGCTATTTTTATCTATTTATTTTTTTACATCAAAACTCCTAATAATAATGATAATTATAATTATACTAATAATAGTAAGTGTTATTATGATGATGATTATAATTTTATTATTATTATTATTATTATTATTATATTTATGCATTCAATAATAATAATAAAATTGTAAAATAAGAATTGCTTATTTTGTTTTAAGCTAACTATTTATTGTTACTTTTATTATCATCATCATCATCATCATAATTTGTTAAACTAATAACAATAGTAACTAATAACAAAACAATAATCTCCAGACAGTAACATCACCCAAACATTTTGACCTACAAAACATGAAATAACTCAAAACATGCTAATCGCTGTAGAGGTGTATAAAGTCATCGTTTGTCTTATTCTTTGAACAGTTAAGTACATTCATGCATTTAGCAGATGCTTTTATTGAGCAGCTCACATTGTTTACAGGTTATCAGTTCATGCTTCCTCTAAGAATCGAACCCATGACTGTAGTGTTGCGAACACATCAGGAGTTAGTCTCACAGAAGAGAGAAGAGTGAGACCTTAAGTTCTTGTTTCAGGTGTTTCTGAAGAGTGATGGTCTGTGTCTGATGGAGGGAGAGAAGAGCAGAAGACGACCGACTCTCCCAGACGCTCAGATCCTGGCCTTACACGTCCAGCAGCTGGAGATCGGAGCGTTCACCGTCACCAGCGGAGCCTACAAGTGGCCCAAACTCAGGTCTTGTGAAGGCACTTACATGCACACTCATGCATTAACAGACGCTTCTACCCAAACTGAGGAACAGGAACTTAATGGAACATCTTTAAAGGTCTTCCAAGGTTAGGATAAGTTTGTTTCTTCATCAGATGTATAGAAATGTGTCTCTGGATCAGTGTCTCGGTAATGGATGTGAATGGGTGCCGTCAGAATGAGAGTCTGATAAAAACATCAGAATAATTCCCAGCACTCCAGTCCATCAGGTAACATCTGGAGAAGACAGAAGATCAAACTAATCCAGCGTTAAAGGAATACTTCACACAAAAATGATATTTTGAAGAAAGTTAGTACCCAGGCTGTTTTGGTCACCATTGACTCCCATAATATTTTTTTTCTACTATAGAAGTCAATGGTGACTAAAAACAGCCTGGTTAAAACTTTCTTCAAAATACTGTACCTTCCTTTGGTTTGGCAGAACAAATAAAATCATAGAGATTTGTAACTACACTCGGGTGAGTAAATGATGACAGAATTAACATGTTTGGGTGAACTATTCCTTTAAGACATTTATAACTAAAATACGAGTCTATAATCCATAATATCTCTTCCTCCAGTGAAAAAGTACATCTCCTGTTGTCTCTCACATCAAAATCCAGTCACATATTACTTAAGAGCTTTCTGAGCAGATCTCTCTCCAGATTCAGACCAGAACACTTCTTCACTGCAGGAAGAGTTATTATGGATTATAGACTCATATTTGAGTTAAAATCATCTTAATGCTGGATTAGTTCGATCCTCTGTCTTCTCCAGATGTTACCTGATGGACTGGAGTGCTGTGGATTATTCTGATCTAGTCTGAGAATCCTCTCATTCTGACGGCACCCATTCACATCCATTACTTAGACACAGTTCTCCAGATCTGGTGAAGAAACACACTCGGATGGTTTAATTTTCAAGTAAACTGTTCCTTAAAGCCTTTACATTATCTACCCTACTCACGCTCACGTACGCTGAGGGACAGACATCTGTGGAGGTCAGAGGTCACGGACAGTCAGGTGCGGTGGTAATGACGCAGCTGGTGTGTGTGTGATGAGTCTGTGGAGCAGATGGTGTGTGATTGGAGATGTTTGGGGTCTGTGCCAGGAGCTGTAGGCAGGTGAACACTCGTCTGTAGCTCTCAGCACACAGAATCAGGTCAACATTTAGATACCGTGCATGTTTATGATTCAATCTGGATTTCTGGAATTATATTATTGTTTTATATTTGTGAATTGAGTCAATGATTCATAGATGTTGCATTGATGTGGTGCAGCTGCTAGTACTGGTCGTGGCTTTATCTTCAGAGCGCTTTCTAATAGAAATTGTGATTGCGATTTAAAACGCACTTTTATAAAAGTTCAGGTTTTTACCATTTGGACAATATGTTTTGATTATTTATCAATATATCTTAATGATAATTAATAGCAAGGTTTTTTAAAAAATTAATTATTATTATTATTATTATTACATACAAATCTACAAATACTAAATAAAAATACAATGTTTAAAAATAGATAATTGAATGTATTAAGTATTTTTTATTTTGCATTACAGGTGTAACACTAGTATTTAATTCCTTTAGTTCTTAATGTATTCGTTTTAAAATGTTAAACCCTTGTACTTTTTTGACATTAATAATAATAATAATAATAACTTTTCATGACTCATTGTTTTAAAGCAGAATCATGAAATGTTTTACAAGCATAAATTATTTTTTTTTTCCAGATATAATGTTTTAGATATAATAATTATCAATATTTGTATTACTAAATAAAACTATTAAACAATATAAAAAATATTACTACTGTAATATTTCACAATATCTAAGAAAAACAATCATTTTTATGTTGCAGTACATTGGTATTATCACAATAGCTGTCATAATGTATTCATTTTCAAATGTTAAAGAGCTGGTTTAAGAGTGATTCTCATTAAACTAGGATACAGAGACAGTTATGTAGATTATTTGTGCAGTCCTACAGACAGCAACATGTACAGATGCGTGTCTTGTCTCGTCTCCCTTCAGGAACATAGCGCGTGTGGTCAGTCAGGTCCATGCGTTTCAGGAGCGTCTCTATTCCTACCCTCCTGACCTTGAGCTGCAGTCGTATCTGCGTGGGAGAATCGCTCGCTTCGGCAGATGTGATATCCCGCTCCTCGCCTCAGACAACCACATCAACTTCAGCCAGACGCCCGGCGCTCGCCGAATCCACGACACACTGCGCCGCGTCAAAGCGTCTTTCCAGTGAGCAGCACAGATGTGCAGCGAGCCACACTACAGTGACTGAGAGAACACAAGCAGATTATAAAAACATCTTCATCCGTTTGACAGCACGCATACTGCAAATACTCACAACACCAGCAAATACAGTAACACTGCAAATGTGCTCACAACATGAAGACATACTAACACAAGCAGTAGTAAAGCTGTGTTGAGTCCCACAGTCTGATGTGATCTGTGGCTGTTTGCAGGGTGGTGTGTACTCTCTGCACATGTGCTGTCAAACTGATGAAGATGTTTTTTCTATGTGCATGTATTTTTTTTCTTTATTTGCAGTGCACTGAGCTCTCTGGGTCACCATACACAGATTCTCAAGACATCTCCATATGAGTCGCTCTTCTGATGAGGAATTAAGAGTCAATGTAAATGCTGTGAAATTGGTGTTTTTCCTCATTTTAGGATGCTGAGGTGTTTTCTCCTCTTTAACTGAAGTGTCACCTGCTTTTCTTCAGGCAGCTTTAGCCAGTTTCAGTTTGATGGATGATCTTCAAAAGAACAAAGACTTTTTTGACAGCTACACAACCAAATAATGCAGTCTGAATATTTATAGATTTATTGATCTTTATTAAGAAATGAAGAGTTTAGATGCAAAAAAAAGCTCATTTTTCAGTTCAACTACTTTAATGGCAAATAAATGAAACGCTTTGTTGGCATTAAAAGTGAAATGACTAAACCTACACACAGGAGCCGGATCAACATGCTCATTCTAGAAGATTTCCAAAGGCACTATTGCATCTGAACTCTTCAAATGATTAATTACATCAGTGTTATGTAATATTAATATTTTAGATAAGATGCAACTGTTTGAGATTAAAAAGCTTGAAATAATGCATTATTAACTCCTCAAGAGAATAGAGAAAATATACTTTTAATAATAGAGTAAATGCAGTATATTTCTACATCGAATCTTAAAAAAAGTGTGACATACTTTTGCATACATTTCAATATTTAACTCGTTGCATTTGCATTTCTCCATTTTGTGGTGCACTTTCAATTGGGACACTTTCATGTCACTGTTTTAAAGTTCAGCTGAGCATTTTTTGCATTCGCATTCATTTAAACTCCAGAAACAGAAGATGTGCTCAAATGCATTTGTCAATAAATTCTTCTGAACTTAAAGCGATAGTTCACCAAGTTGTTCCAAACCTGTGAGTTTGTTTCTTGAACACAAAAGAAATCTTGAATCATGCTGGTTATCAAACAGCTGCTGGTACCCATTTATTTTCATAATATGGAAAACACTATGAAAATCAGTGGGGATCAGAAAACTGTTTGTTTACTCAACATTTTTCTAGATATCTTGTGTTCAGCGCAGGAAAAAAATTAAGGTTTGGTTTTCAGGTTGCAGCATAGAAATAATACTTTAGACTTGAATAGGACCAATTAATTTACTTGTTATGAAGGTACTAAGTTATATAGGCCCATTAATCAGGTTTAGAGCTAATAAATTTCATTGTATTGAAGCTTCTCATTTTTATGCATTGTTTTTCATGTATGCAGATAGATTTCTTCCTCTCTGACCTGTGATGGACTAACAATCATCATTTTATGACATTTTATGCTCAGCCTTTGAATCTGGTGGCTTTTCTGCTTCTGTGATTGTAAAGCCTTCATCAGATACACAAGACAGCATCTGGTTGTTGTTCAGTTACTACACACTGTCTTGTTTGGAATAATTAGCATTTTTCAATGTTTTTCTCTTCCTTTCACCAAAGCTGCAGTTATTTGATCAAAATACAGTACAAAATAAACTCTCTTCTGTGGGAATATCTTTTCAAATTGATTTTTGTTCTGTGATCAAAGCTGAACATCGGATCACAGATTAATAGAAAGCATTTAGTTTAAATAGAATTTATTTGTTGAATTGTAAATGTTTTTACTGTCACTTTTAATCAACTTTACTGTGCCCTGACAAATAAATGTTAATATTTTTTTTTTTTTTTTTACATCAATCTTACCCCATTACTTTTGAATAATAATGTATCATGGTTTCCACAAAAAAATATTGAGCAGCACGACTGTGTTCAACACTGATGATAATCAGAAATGTGTGTTGAGCAGTAAATATATTATTATGATTTCTGAAGATCATGTGAAGACAGGAGAAATGATGCTGAAAATACAGATAAACATCAGAGAAATAAATTACAGTTTAACACAGATTCGCACAGAAAACAGATATTTTAAATACTAATAATATTTCACAATTTTACTATTTTTATTGTAATTTTTGCCTTGGTGAATATATGAGACTTTAAAAAAAATACATAGCATCCTGTTGTCCTGGACGTTTATAGAATTGTGCAAAAGCTAAAAAAAATAAGTATGCATAATTAAACAGTAAACAAAATATCTATGCTTGTGACATGCAGTTATGAACTAGTTTTTTATACAACAAACATATCCGTATTTTATTGAATAACAGCGGTGATTGTTTTTTGCTTAAAAAGTTTTCTTTAAAACCATGAATGTGTTCGCTGATCTGATGAGTGTCTAAATAAGATTAATTAGCATTAAGATGTGTTCATATGACATGTGAATGAAATGAAGCGCGTTGGAGCTCACGCGGAGGCGAGGAAGCGCGGCGGATCCTCGTCATTGTTCCGCGGCAGATCAAAGCGCTTCAGATAAAGGCTTTAATTGCGACTCAAAGAGCTCGAGCTCCTGCGCTGTAGATCACTGATAAAGGAAACAGTCAACATGCCGTTATCATCATTGTCCAGCTAAACGATCCTTTCCAAGGCTCTGTCTCTCATCCACATACATTCAAATACAGTCTGATAACACCAAACTCCTGATTAACTGCAGACCTCTGTGTCAAAGCCTCCTGACATGCCATTATCTCGGGTTTATCAGCAATATTATTCAATCACGGTCTTTGTTTCATCATGAAACCTCAAACAAACATGCAATTACATGAAGACTTGTAATTGAGTTGCTATATTTCCCCTTTAAAACGTTTTTTTATTATTAAAGTCGAAATGTAGCTATATAAACTTTATTGGTTTGGTTAAATTCAGCATTACACGATTGTAGCATGTGCAACATTAAATATGCATAACCTACATAGACGTTTGTGCATATGCAGAATTCTTATTTTGTTTTTTTATATAAAACAAACTGCATATTACATGCAAGCCAAACAAATATGCTTCAAAGTCCGTTTTATATTCATACCCCACGTTTAGTTTATTTGGCGTAATAGTTTTTTCCATTTTTATGATATCGGGCTCAAAACAAATCAATGCAAGTAAACTTTGCACAGTAAAGGTTGGTGAGTTAAGATGTTTTTACTGTCTCCAGTAGTCGTGTTGAGTCAGTGGATCAGCTTGAGCTTGCCCGGGTGTGAATTTACATTTGAACTGCTGGTCAATCAAAGTTAATTGTGTTGCTACTGTAATCCCTTTGATCGTGATGTTTGCAGACCGCGCCAAACGCTGCTGTGATGGACGGTGGCGCCAGAGACTCCACGGGCAGCAGCATGTGTTAATACACCACCATTTGAACTACAGGCAAATCACCTTAGTGTGTGTGTGTGGAGACACTATAGTACAGTACAGGAAAACAGACTTGTTAAAAAAAAAAATCACAAGGAAGCGACAACCTTTTTTTTTTTCTTCTGAAGCCTGGATTGGTCATTTCATTTCAGAATAAGACTGAAAACCTTAAAAAAAGAAGAAAAAAAGAGGCTTATATATAAACAAAGTTAGTGAAATCTGGGAACAGATATGTTGAAGTATGTTGGGCAAAACAATACTGGCCGTAGTTTTCGTTTTCATAAAGTTCTGAAATCTTAACATTCTAAAAATAACTGATTATAAATAATAATATTAATATTTTTAAGAATAAATGTAAATACAAAGATCTGAAGGTAAAAAGTCAATTACAAGAGTTTATTATAGCAGGATATTGAGAAGTTTGGTTTAGTAAAACTTAAATATTTTAGTAAAAGTTTTGTTTTCTATGTTAATATATTTTAAGATTTTCAGGATCATTGCTCCATTTTTAGTCTTCAGTGTCACGTGATCCTTCAGAATTCATTGTAATATGCTGATTTTCTGCTCAAGAAACATTTCTGATTGTTGGAAACCGTGATCAACGCATATCTCGCATGATATATGGGAGTCAAATGCAACCGTTTATTATTAGAATGATGTTGACAATTGGTGTCAAATATTGAAAAAGTTTTTCTAATGGTTTAAGTTTGTTGTTTTGAAGTTTCTCGGGTTTACGCTTTTAATTCACATCCTAAAGCTGCAGTTTTCGCCATGCATGCGTCACTCGGATCCAGTTGTTCTGAAACTCCATCTGTGTTTGAAGAAGACGCAGACAGCTGGATGAGCCAGAGGTTCTCACAGACAAGCTGGCGCCAGGCTTTCACACAATCACAGGATATGTAAAGACTTCAATAACGACCCATTAGGCCTAATGATTGAGAATCGATCAGGCGTTAACTCCTCCATGCATATGTTAATGTGACGCGGGACGGGCCTATATATATTCAGACCGCTTCTGGAGGCCTGGCAAACAGTCTTGGATTGTACTCGGATAGATTCACGTCTTCAGACACGCAGACAGTTATCATGGTGAAGAAGTTTTCTGTGGACTGGCTCGCCCAAAGCTTTCACGATGCGCCGCCTCAAGACGTTCTGGAGCCGGAGAAAAAGACGCACAGGCCACACGTACCGTGTGTGGTTCAACCGAGACCTCCGACATCATATGACAAGGTTTATTTGCAGCCCAAACCAAAGATAAACAGAACTGAACAGAAGCCAGAGACGGTTAAAGAGAAGGAGGTCACAACTCCTGTTACGCAAAGAAGCTGCTCATCTCCAAGCTGTAAGTAGATATCAATGCATTTCGGTTTTTATTCGTGTGGATGGTAACAGAGCACGTTATAATGTTATATTGCATGTTCAGTTTCAGAAAACAGTGGCTATTCGTCTGGTTATGAGAGCGAAGCGACCGCGTCTGAATGCGCGTCTATAGAAGATGGACACGAGACTGAGAAAGACGCGGCGACCCGGAGAATCAGAACCAAATTCACGCCGGAGCAGATCGACAAACTGGAGAAGATCTTCAACAAGCACAAATACTTGGACGCGGGAGAGAGAGTGAAAACAGCTTTGAAACTCAATCTGTCAGAAACTCAGGTGAGAAGCGCGCGCTCAACTTCAATTACCTTTGTTTTATAAAAAAATATATATAATAATTTGCTTGTTTCATTTATATGAATCATTCTATAATAGCATTTGAAATTATGCGAAAAGAATGGAACGCGTTTTAAATGTGTCTTCTTGTTCTTTGAATCAGAGCAGATGTAACATTTGAAAAACGGAACAATTGTTAAATGTATCTTTCTTGTTCCTCAGGTCAGAACTTGGTTCCAGAACCGCAGGATGAAGCTGAAGCGGGAAGTTCAGGAGATGCGCGCTGACTATCTGCTGCCTCAGATGGTTCTTCCGCACGCGCTTCCGGTTCAGTACCACTGCTACGACAGACAGCGACTTCCGTTTCCGCCTCACGGCGCGCTGATGCAGCAGATGATGCCGCCGGTTCCTCATCATCAGCTCATGATGCCGAGGCAGCATTACTACTGAAGACAGACACATCCAGAGACTCGTTCCTTTAAAACACTTAAATCACATTCTGTGTGCAATATCTGTACAGTTCTGCTTTTTGTATAAAAAAATAGCGTTTAATTAAAAAGAAGAGTTTATTTATTATCCGAAATAAAGTATGTTTTATGCTTAAGTTTGCGTCACTGGTGATCTGTCCGTGTTCAAGTTGAACTTTACAGACTTAAAGTTCACATCTGATAAGGTCGCTTTCAGAAGGGAATCGATCAGAAATATTTTGCTGTTCAAATGCATTTAATCTTTTCCTTTGAAGTTAACAGATACATGCACTCAAGCTCTATTTACACTTTATTCAGGAGTTCAGTGTTTTCTTCAATCATTTCACATACTTCATAGAAGTTAAAGTAAGTTATTAATTATCTGCAACCAAATGAGATCAGTTAAATGAGATTTCTCTGTCCATGTGTGATATGACAATTCTATATTTATATATTTTTTATCTCGGGTCAGCAAAGACAGACTTGGTTGGTTGGTATTTACCTATTTTTTTTGTTAGTTTTAGTTAGTTCGTATAATGCAACATCAATATACAAATAAATGTTTTATTTGTTCATTTATGCTGCATTTTATGTTTTTAAATCAGTAAGTAAATGACTAAAAAAGCATCATTCCTGTTGTCTACGCAAAGTGTCATTTCTATGCATGAAAAGCGTACAGAAGCATGGTTTATAAAACGTCACATAAATATAGAATTAACATCCTGAAGCTGGTTAAACAGCTGTCCCACAGGGAGAAAAAAAAAGATGCAACATCAATACTTCTAATATACAAAGAACAGTGTGCGCACTACTTCTTTTTTAAATGGTTATTTTTCATTAGGCACTTAAGATGCCTTTTGTGCACGCTTGGGGAAGGAGGTTGGCATATAGACCTGCAAGAATACAAGAGACATGTATTTAAATCAAATGTAGGCGCCAAAGAAACTCTAAACAAACCTGGCCGCGTATTGATCCGCTGCGCCCCGGCCTCACACTGCGCTTTCATATGCGCGCGACTTCAAACGAGACCTAACGAGCAGATCATGGTCAACAATTAGTCCTAATTAAGTCGCCCATTGATGAGTTTACACTTTCCACATAATCCCCACGGACTGGCTCCAGCATGTCTGGGTTGTGTGTGTGTGTGTGGTTTCATACAGTGGTGATGTGTGTGTGTGTTGTTTCATGCAGTGGTAATGTGACAGAGTATTGATCACCCTCTAATATCAAGCCCATGATAACAAGAGACTAAAACCAGTTACAGAAGGCCAATGGAGCTTGATAAATTTTACAAAATCAGTCATGCAGGTATCATAGAGAGGTGATTTAATTTACTGTACATACGTCATTAAAACGATTAAAAAATAATAATTTTAATGTGTATTAAAGTTGCAATATAGTTTCTTCGGAAATTTTCTTTTCTGGATTATATAAATATGTCTGCCGCATTGTATAGTACATATAATAACTATCAATCTATCTATTTGTAACACACACACATATATACACACTACCGTTCAAATATTTGGGGTCAGTATGATATTGAATGGTTTTTAAAGATGTTTCTTCTGCTCGTCAAGGCTACAAAAAATCCAGAAAAAAACTGTAATATTGTAAAATATTATTTTAATGTAAAATATGTGTTTTCTGTGTGAATATAAATTTTAATATGTAATTTTTTACTGTGATACAAAGCATAATTACTCCAGTCTTCCGTGTCACGTGATCCTTTCAGAAATCATTCTAATATGCTGATTTATTATAGAATTATCAGTGCTGGAAACAGTTGTGCAGACAAATATATTTTTTGGAACCATTTTTGTTTCTCAGGATTCTTTGATGAATAAGAAGTAAAAAAAACATATTTTTTTTCACCAAATATAAAACATTTCTAAAATGTAAATCTATGCTATGATTTTTTTTGTTGATTTAATAGATCTTTGGTTAATAAAAGTCTTAATTTCTTTAAAAATGAAAGAATAAAAATGTACAGATCCCAAACGTTTAAACGGTAGTGAAACAGTAAACTACTGTAACAGTAGTTCTGAACATTATTATCCTTTGTAAATAAATGCTTCTCTTTTTTAATATTTTAATGATCAAAGAATCTTAAAAAAACAAACTATGAAGCAGCTCAACTGTTTCCAACACTGATAATAAAACATCAGCATATGAGAATGATTTCTGAGAGGATCATGCGACACTGAAGACTGTAGTAATGATGCTTTGTATCACAGGAATAAATTACATTTTAAAATATATTCACACAGAAAACACTTATTTTAAATTGAAATAATATTTCAAAATATTACAGATTTTTCTGGATTTTTAATCTAATAAATGCAGCCTTGATGAGCAGAAGAAACATCTTTAAAAACCATTAAATACCTTACTGACCCCATATTTTTTTGAACGGGAAGTGTGTAAATAGGCTGTATATTGTACAGAATGAGCTACTGTAAAACCTTTGTTTTCATTTCTATGTGGTATTCTATTGTTATGTTAGGTCTTGCACATAAAGCCTTATTTACACAACTGAGATGTCAGCACTGTTAAGATATTAGTGCTATATAATAATAAAGATATATTATATAAGCTACAAACATATATATATATAAGTTTTATTAAATTTTTTCAACAAATTGTGGGATAATTATAAATGTTTTATATTTCAAAAGCATATCCAGTAGCATGAGCAACATTTAGGCCTCATTATTTCAACGGCTACCATCACAGTAAATGATGAATGTAATATAACATGCAGTGTCTAACCATAAGAGGGCGATGCTGCATTAAGAACATTTGCTCAGGAACACTTTCTAAAAATGAACGATACTGCCTTTAGAGGGCGTAATCGCCATTATTAATGTTCCTCAAGTTTGTTATCATTCCTCAAGCTCTCAGTTTGTCCCTAGTTTGGTAAAAACTTATCCTGAACTACTCTGAGCCGGTTCTTCATACTTACCAAACCCACTCTTAATAATACTTAATAATGACTCATCTTTTCTAGGCCTACAGCGCGACCAGTGGTAGCCCGATTCCTAAAGGACTGATTCTTATGAGCCGGATCTTATAGTGAATCAAAGCCAGAATGAACAACCAATGGTCTCACTGTGAGACAGTTCATTAAACCGAATCAAAAACATGCAGTTCAATTCCCAAACGAGTGACTCTTTTGAATCTCTCTTTCTTTTCAGTGAACCAAAAACACTTTATTCACTTGAACGCTAACCCTACTGAATTTATCCAATTCACTTAGCTAACTGAACTATTACTTTTGTCAAATTATAATTGTTTTCATTTAATTTGGAATTGCTGCTGCCTTTAATAAAAACGAGTAAATGGCTAAATCAAAGAAATATCACGTTTTGTATCCAGTATTTTAAGCCTAATAATTTAATTTAATCTAGGGCCGGTGTCCCCGGATAAGAATTAGATTAAGCCAGGACTAGACCTTTGCTAATTTAAGACATTTAATAATTTTTAGAAACATGTCTTACAAAAATGCATTATCTGTGAGCAATGTAAGACCAAACAATGACAATGATTTATTTTAAGATATCTCAGTGCAAGCCTTTTCCAGTTTAGACAGCTCTTAACATTTATTTTAATCTAGGACTAGTCTTTTGTTAAATCTCAACAATAGACAGCAAATGCTGTTGTAGCCTATAAACTTTTCACATTAAAAATCACTATAATACTACTGTTTTCTAACCATACATAAATATAAATAAATAAATATAACATTATAATAAATATTATAGCTACCATGTAGTATTTACAACACTGTTAATGCTACAGCATACGGTAGTATTACAGGTAAACTGTAATGCTGTGGTAGGCTGTAGTGTAGGCTATTGTAATATACCCTATTGCCATGTTGTAGAAAACTTAGTACAGTATTGGTTAAAGTAATTTGTTTATGCCTATATTTACATTAGGCCTAACTTTACCACAGCAACTAGAACTAGCCTAGCACAAGACATTAATTAAAGGCAATGCTCAACTTTAGCATTTTTTTATATATATATATATATATATATACTATACTATACTTAAGGCTTGTAAGGCTACTGCAACGATCTGTCTATTTAGCGCATCCTGACTAATTTAGCATGCTAATCCCTTTCCTTTGGTTACCTGAACTTTGTTTCCCTTTTAGGAATTAGATTAAACCAGGACTAGACCTTTGCTAATTTAGGACATTTAAGAATATTTAGAAACATGTCTTACAAGTGCATTATCTGTGAGCATTTTAACACCAAACAATGGCAATGATGTATTTTAAGATATCTCAGTGCAAGCCTGTTCCAGTTTAGACTCTTAACATTTATTTTAATGTAGGACTAGTCTTAAACCCTGTTCGGGAAACTGCCCCTGTTAGTGTGTGTGGATTGAAACGAACACTTTAAACTTCGTTTGGGGAGGGCACTAATAAGTATAGCCCAAACGAAGTCATAGGCTTACAGTGACTTAATAATAACAGAGCGAGGCGATTCGTGCAGTGTTTCCAAAAAATAAATCAAACAACCCCATAAGTCACTCAGCTCTGGAGGTTTGCAGGAAGCTGGTCGTGACATCGGTGTGTTCAGAGACTAGTCGTCCTTGAGCATCGTGAGCAGGCCATCGTGATCATAAACAACAACCCTTTTCCTGTTTATGGGGTAAAAACGAAGACATTTAGTCATTTAAAAGTTTGAAGAGCTGCAAAAGAAGTGCCGATTTGAGTCCACCGTGAGAAGGAGAGAAATGTCTGCATCTTGAAAGGGTAGACATAAAGTTCTTGGGCTTGGTGTTTATTATTAACACCTGAAAATAACGCGAGTAAATTTAGAGCAGATTTAGAGCAAACGTGGGGAAAAGCTTGTCATGGGAGGAAGCTGTCATGGTGGCAGTGTCTGCCAAACAGCACTAGTACAGCCAGTGGCTCTCATCCCTGTCTGATGGATGAACCCGGGGTCGTTGGCTCACTGATACCGTCTTATCGCGCTCCGCAAGGTGCTCCTTTGAGGTTTACACCAAATTCTGGCGAGTCTCGCAGGGCATCCTTCCCAAATCACTCAAAATCCGTGGCAATGAACTAACAAAGGCCCGAGATCAAAGGCTCTCAGATGATGGAGCTGATTTCCCACATATTATTCTGCATGTATTTCATACATTCATTCATGAAGATATATCATCAACTGCCTGCCTTCTCCTCTATAGCCTACCTGACACCCCTCTCCAATGTTGACAATTAGGGTTATCGGTGTTAATATTGGAGTAAACGTGTTGACAACGAACTAATGGGCTTCATATCGCCCTCATCATCGAGACATCTTCAGTAGGCTACACGTAAACATTTGCACGTAAAAACATTTGAGTGACCAAATTATGATGTCATTATAGCCTATTATATTTATTTTTTAAATGGTTTCTTAATATTGGTATACTATAGCAGATTATTTTTCTATTCATTGTCACAATATTTTTTTCATTATATACTAAGATGCTCTAATATTGATTATTTTTTAAATTATTTTTGTTTGTTTGTTTAAGCCATCATTCTACATTGTATGAAAAAATAAGACTTAGCGAGAAAATGTTCTAGGCCAGATAAAATAACACAATATAAAATGTATTAAAATTAAATCAAATTGTATATAACATAGGCTAAATATATTTTAAAGTGCTCAAAGCTCTAATTTAATATGTTAAATATTGTACACATTTTAGTGCAATAATGCATCAAAGCAATTATATTGAAGTAAAAACAAAAGGATTAATTATTTTATATTAGTAGCCTTAATATCCAACACTTGCTAAGCTTATAACATTTTTCAAATCTGCTAGATTTAAAAAAAAATCCTGATGCACACATATAGTGCATCCTTAATTATTACATACAATAATTACATGGAAACGAAAATAATATTAAAGAATTAAATTCAGCGTCTCCTAAAATAATCATTAACATGGGCTATCAGGATTATTTTTGTGCATTCTTGGATTGGTCAGTTCGCTTTTTTCAGTGTGTGCCTGCTATAGCTAGCTTTATAACCTGCTTAACACTCAGCGAGGGTGGGTTATGTAGCTACATGATTCCCAGTTTAATCTGAACGCCCGAAAACGCTGAAATGTGTAAAACAAACAGCCTCTAATGGTACTTTTCAAGCGTACATCCCCAGCCGATATCACTGAAATGTGTTACTTTTGGCCGCATAATTAATTTCTGATTGAGCCCTGAAGCAGTTCAACAATATTACGCGTCCGTCCCCCCTCCTCAATCTGCTGAGTTATTTTTTATGCATATCCATTCACAATATAAGTCTATATTTTTCTCTTCGTATTTGCCCTCGATAAAAAGCAAAATAATAATGAATCATTTCATAAATAATGGGTTTAGGGGCTTATCGACCGCGCAGTGGCCGCCACTGCGCTCTTATCTCGCCTGGCCACATTGCGCCCGTGTTCCGCTCCCCATACTGAGAAGCGCGCGCTGGACGTGATGTGGAATTATATAGACCTCACTTCCAGTTCCACACAGCACTTCAGTGCATCTAAAACCTCAGACATGGATGACCCTCCACAAAATGGCTCCATGCACACACTAACATCCACCGCCCGACGACGGTAAGAGGCGAATATTGGTGTTTTCGCGCTCCTTTGATACTAACGCAGGTCATAAATAGGCTTTCTATCGACGCCAGATGATTAATAAGAGGTCAGGTATGATTTATATAATTTGTGTTTGGTTGTATTCGGTCTTGGAGCAAACAGGCCTTTGAGCCTGCAGAATGCAGATATCGATTCGTCATTTATTTTAGAATTAACGCGCGTTTTAGGCGCAATCGTTTAATTCGAAGTTACAAAATTCGATTCGATTTTCCACACAAAAACCTCCCGCCTGTTATTTTTCTCCTTTCCGTTTAGGGCTTTAAATAACAGTCAACAACACTCCATCAATACACGGACGGATCTCACCCATATTTCACATTTATAACACTAAAATTCACATTTAGGTCGAGTTATTTGTTATTAAATATGGTAAACACGGAGTATTTGTTTTACAAGTTTGTTGACATTTACGCATCGAATGATTAGTCCTAGCTTCGGTCGTTTAATATAGCTTGTTTTAAAGCACTTCCATATATTATAAATACATGAGATACATTATTAAATATATACGTCGTAAACAGATATAAGTAAATATAAAAGCATATCTAAATTGGGTATGATGCAGGCTATTAATAATGATCATGTCGTATATTTATACACAAAATAAACTTGGATAACACATGGATTGTTTGAGAATGAAACATAAAATGAATATTAACGTGCATTGATCTTAGATGTGTTTTAATCAACGATGAAATGGCATTATATAAAAAAGCCAGCTCGCCTAGCCTATAGAAAAATTGAAATATATTTTTTATATAGCCTATCTATTATATTTAAAACCAGACAGAAATGGACGCAACTACTCAGTGTTAAATGCGAAAAATGTTCGTTTTCAGCTCCATTCCTGGATTAAAAAGAAACAAAAAAAAAAAAAAAAACGTAAAAACATCGCCTACGAATTAATTAAGCCACCACATTGACATCACCCCTAAAATAAATAGGTTCATATGAATTTATATCGAAATGCACGAAATAAGTCTATATTTATATAGCTAGTAATTATAGTAGCGAGTAATGTTAAAATAATAGCCTTCTAAAATAACAATAACGTTGATCATTTAAGAATATTATTTAATAAGCAGGTGTTATTGAATGTGTCCTGTAAAAATTAGGCAGATTAAGTTCTGTTATAACGTTGGATCATGTTAGTAGAAGATAAGCTTATTCCCAATGAAGACACCGGTATGACACGCTTATCTCCAGATACCACGAGCAGAACGATGATATGACAGACCAAGGTCACGTCGAGACCAAAAAATATATGAAAATACAAAAACACCAGCACGCACATAGGCCTATCGTAAAAGAAATGTGACTTTGCATCCACTGTAAATTGTAGGATAACCAATCTTTTAACCAACGCGTAATACCGAGGAGGCCTCAGTGAGACACACATGACACGTGTTGTCACAAAGCTGCTGTATTACTGTAGTCTGTCAGTGTTTCCAGTCACGCCCGCGCTCGGCACGAAAAGGATGCGCCGCGCGTAATAACGCAGGCGTTCAATCAATGTTCCTAAAGGTGTGTTCTTTCGCAGGTGACCTCCGAAGAGAAGCTAAACAGCCGCTGGATCGATCGGTTGGGAATTACAATTAGCCTACCTTTGGATACCACTAAATATAAGCTTTTGGGAAAACTCCGTTTTTTGGGGATTTGCACTCAAGGATGATGGAAAAACTGAAATCCGAGCAATTTCCGCTCAGTCCGAGCGCGGAGGGCGACGCCGCGCCCGAGGAGGGAGACGAATGCGGGAAACAGGAAGGCACGACGGCGGAGACGGGAGCTCATCACCCCCCAGAGGAGCGCGGCGTCCTCAATGGGGTTGCCAAGGAAACGGCGCACCACGCCACAGAGCTAAAAAAGGAAGTGGCGGTGATCGAGCTGTCCAGGAGAGGAGGGAGCGCGGATATAAAAGGCAGAGAGCTCAAGGCAGACATCAGCCATAAGGTGCAGACCACCGAGCTGTGCAGACCACCGATTCCACTGCCGCTGCCTCCCAGAGAGCCGCTGAGCGACACTCGAATGGTGCAGTTGAGTCCGCCCGCTTTCCCTCTCCCGGCTCGAGCGATGCTCTACAGCAACATGACCCCGCCGCTCTCCACTATTAACAGGTAACTTCTGCAGACGAGGACGTGTTTCGTTTAACATTTAAATATCTGTTGCAAAGTTGAAATGCATTTGTGAAAAGCATTGCTTGAGCAATCTGCATTTCACTTTATGCGCATTTTAATATTTGCAACTATCTGAAAATCCGCAGTTTCTTGATTTTCTATGTGATACACTAAAATATTCTGTAGCCTAAATATTATTAATTTTTAAGATAGCCTACCTGAAGCGATCGGTTCTTTAATGCTATCGGAGCCCACGTTCTTAATTTAGCCTATTAAAGTGTATATTAAACGACGCTGAAACATATCATGTTTTAAAATAAATAACTAGGCTATATAAACAATTCATAAATAGGTAAACGATTCGTCTGATTTTTAAAATCAGTTTTCGTTTTCTTTCATGTTAAATATAATTGCATTGCAATGTTTTATGTACAAAATCTTGTACTTTTCCCTGCTATTCTATTCTATTCTATTCTATTCTATTCTATTCTCAGGCTATATCAAATATGTAAGCTCTTCGTTCTCCATCAGCAGTGTAATATGTTATAGACAAAGTAATGCATTACAAATTTCAGGGATTTCTTTTTTATTTTTAAATACATTTTTATCTTAGAATATGTAATACAATGCATTAAAATGTATTGTTATTAGCATTCCATAAAAGCTTTTTCTATTGCATTCTAACACCAATATTTAAGTGCTTTTTCAGTTTTTAAGACTTTGTATTTTGGAATATGTAAAAGATAGATATAATGCATTGAAATGCATTTTAAAGGCCTATTCTTTTCTATTTATGCATTTAAGTGCTTTCTTATTTTTAAAGACACTGTATCGTGGAATATGTCAAAGATAAATACAATGAATTAAAATACATTTTATACATGCACTTTTTTTCTAAGCTATCTCTTATTCTGTTCTCTTCTACTTTCTGTTTTGTTCAGTCACATTTGAAGCGTAATTTTTCTTATTTCCAGTCGCTTACGTGCCGTGTGTTTCTCCTCAGTGGTTTTGCTGGAGAAGCGGAACAGTATGGGATGTATCCCAGCAATCGAGTGAAACGCAGACCTGCGCCTTATGAGGTTGAAATCAGCGATGGTAGGAGCATTTTAGCATTTATTTCTGTGCTTTTGTTTTTCTGCTCATGATTTGCCTTCCATCATCTGTCTCATTCTCTCCATTTAATGTGCCAAACAAGCCAGATTTAGTAAAATAAAATATTTTCTATTATCATTTAAAATTACGTGATTTTTTGGGCGGCTAGAAACATCACATCAGTTGCACTTGCAAAGAAAAAAAAAGTAAAATAAATATTAGATAAAGTGACATGACATCAATATCTTTGCATCCCTAAAAAAATCACACTGCATTGCACAGAAATGCATTTCTTAAAATAACTGAGAACAAAATAATCTTGTGGAACAAAGAAGATTTAAGACAGTAATCAGGGATGTGTGAGAGAGGAAAAAAAAAAAACTGGTTCCAGTTGCCAACTGGGAAAAAAAATTCAGTGTATGCACTGGAGAGATAGCCGCGAGTTGCCTATAAAAATGCAAATATGAGTCAATGTGTTTGGCTGCGAGTGCTGAGACAGAAAAGCAGGATTCTGATGAGATGAAAATATCGAATGCATGACACAATGTGTTCTTATACGATATAGAAGAGCATCAAAGGTAACGCTACCCTCGCCGCCGTTTCAAGAAACGCTTTAAATTATTCCTTAACTCAAGAGGTTGGGAATCCATTTAACTAAGTGTAATTATATGAAGTCACTGGTGCATCAGGCAAAGTGAAGCATTGATAGCCCTGTTCCAACAGAGCTGTCTAGGATGAGAAATGGCTCTGAATAATTGAATGTAAAATGCCATAGATAATAGAAAGGTTAATTAATTCTCGGCTAAATAGGGTGAGATAAAGAGCTAATCTATCAGTGAGAAGTGAGCGAACACCTTAGGTGTGTTCACAAGGAAACCACTGTTAAAGCACTCAACCACGTCGCAGATTTGTTGCGAACAACCCCAAACCTGACTGCACTACCTTTGCTCCGCAGGTTCGCAGCCCAAAATCGTGCGACGGATTTTCACCAACAGCCGCGAGCGCTGGCGGCAGCAGAACGTGAACGGTGCCTTCGCCGAGCTGCGCAAGCTCATCCCAACACACCCTCCGGACAAGAAGCTCAGCAAGAACGAGATCCTCCGCCTGGCCATGAAGTACATCAACTTCCTGGCCAAGCTCCTCAACGACCAGGACGACATGGTGGGCGGCGAAGCCCCCACCCGCGCCACCCGAGAAGCCACCCTGGCGCAGGACGACCTCCTTCAGGAGATGCTAAGCCCGAACTCTAGCTGCGGGAGCCTGCTGGACGGAGACGCCAGTCCGGAGAGCTTTACCGAAGACCAGGACTCGTCGGTGGAGTCCAGGTCTTCGGCGAGGGGACTGCATCACTCCAGCCACCCGCTCGACGGGAACGCCCAGCGATGACTGATTCGGTGTTGACGGACTGAGATTGGGGCGCAGTGCTTCATGGACCTCAACTAGCGTATGTTCATGTCGTGTGCAAGCATATTCTTACGTATGACTTTCTGTTAAGCTCTTCTCTTCGTGCTTCGACGCCAAGGTGCCCTCCACGGTGTAACGCTGGTACGGGTGGAAAACGTCAGGCAGAAGTCTACACTTAGGCGGGAATTGCCGATCGCCACCTGGAAACGAAAGTAAACGGACTGAATGGTACCCACATCTCATCAGGTACACCGCTGTGAAGGAGGTCACTGGAAACAGCTGGACTTGTACAACGAAAAAAAACAGAGCATTTGAAGCAAGAAATGGAATAGCCCACCCCCCCAAAAAAAAAATATTTTACCATCATTTTCTCGTCCCCGTGTTACTCCAAATGAGATTTTTTGTGGAACCTAGTAGAACCGTCCAATGAAAGTCAATGGGGTCCAAATGTTTCGATCTTGGACCCCATTGACGTCCATTGTACAGATAGCTACTACTGTTTTTCACAAGGTTCGAAGTAACACGAGGGTGAGTCGATGATAAAAACCGACATTGCTCTTGATTTCGGATGCCCTGGCTTGTGCAACGACAAACGTGTACATACTGGGAATTGTAATGAGTTAAGTATTACTAACGTCAATGGCAATAGCGACACAATGCTATTTGGAAAAAACGCCATTTTGTAAATGGTTTTTTTGCTATTATGTTTCGAATCCCACACGCATACAAGAAAAATGGTGGAGGAGGTACAAGAACGTGTACATAGACCGGGATAATGTCGTGTGTCTGTAACGATGTTCCTTTAGACTGTTTTGCATTGTGATCATGGTACACCATTAATTCGCATTTACATTTCACCGTCATTCATTCATTGCCTTTGTTTCTTTGGCTCAAACACCCCTCCAACCCGACGAATTCATGGAGTAACGTTCTGTCACTTTATTTGACTTGTATGAACTTGATCTGCTTTTCAGCAGAGGATTGAGTAACCAGTCTTGGTACCTTTAAGTCTTTTATTGGGTATTAAAACGAGCAAAACAAACAAAAATGGTTATTTTAATGTGATATTTAGTAGAAAGACCTTTGTTGTAAGGTGAAAATCTATCTATGAATATATGCAATGTTATATCACACAAATTTTATATTAAAAAAACCCACAAAAATAAAAAACACAAACCTGACCGTGTGTCCTGTTCTTCTGAGAAATATGTTGCGAGCGTGGACGTTACATTCATGTTGTCAAATGACGGAATTATAATAGTCTTTTCTGTTGCCATGACAACTGTAAAGGTAGCGAAAGAAAAAATATATTATTCAGCAGAGCGTTTTACAAAGTGTCAAAAAACACAGGGATTAAATAGAAGAAAATGTGCACTGAAGGGACTGAGATATATGAAAATACTGTCAAATCACTCATGCTAGTCGGGACTTAAAGACAAAAAAACAATGTATTTTTATGCAAGGAGCAAAATGTTAAATCCCTGACATGAAAAATGAATACAGTGGGAGGGGATAACAAGAAACACCTTTAACAAGATTTAGATTCAACCATATACAAAGATCAAATATCTTATTTTAAGATTTTGAGGGTGTGAGGACGGTCAGGGTCATAGCAGGGCGTACATGGGTGTCTGAACCCTGGGAATATGATTCTGAAGGGCTGATAAGAATCAAAGCCAATGAAAAAGTCATTGGTCGGTCTACCGGCCCCAAGGGGCCCTACAGGGACTGTGAAAAACTGATCCAAGGGCAGTTCCCAGACCAATCACTGATCCACACCCACATACATGAACGACCTTCTCAAACGTTCTCCGTGCTGTCAGCTGGAGGACACGAGTAGCGTTTCAAGCTGAAGGAATAAAGCTGCATGTCAAATATCTGCACTCATTTTATTTCAAGAGGAGATAAAATCACAAATACAGTTTGTATGAGGATTGATATACAACTATTACAGTATTTTACATTGATAGAGCACCTCATTTTTTTTTAAACTGTTATCATTTACTCACGTTATTCCCAAATGTTTTGTTTCACCTGGTTGATGGCAGTGATGGTCGACCATAAGATACAAAAAAAATAAAAATACAGTAAATTTGAGGAAAGTTATGTCAAAACTGGTGCAAGCCATCTTGAGGCACCATACTTGAACGTATGCAAACAAGATTTAAAAGCTATGATGAATTTTTAGTTTTGAAGTATTTTTATTTTTTGTTTTGTTTTAAAAGAAATGGAAAATATGGATACACTGCACTCCAAAAATGATAAAAATCTAGATTTATTCATGGTGATATTTAATGAATGACTAAATACAAAAAAAGTTATATTTTATATTATTATTATTATGCAAAATAATATTATATTAAATAACATGATAATATTTTTGGTCAAATATATATATAAATAACAGAAATATCTGCATTAACATTGAACTTGAAAAATGACAAGAATCACCATAAATTGAATGCATTTATTTTATAGTGATATTTGATGATAATACATAAATGAATAAATACATACTTGCATAATATTTATTTTATTAGATATTATTAGATAAATAACCTTATTTAATTTTATATTAGATAAAAAAAACAAACAATAAATATAATTTTTACATGTTTGATTTTTGTAACAAATGTTTATTTAATGTTATTTAATTATTCAATGTTTATTGACAAAGCATGACCAGAAATGTACAATAAATTAATAAAAAATAAAAATGAAAGAAACTATAAAAATCTCATAAATAACTATTAAAATGCATAATATTATACAATGTAATATTTTAAACATAAATTGTATTTTAAGTGATTTCTCACCAAGAAAATCATATACAATCATTTATTTATATATATATAAATAACTATACATTAAAAAAATAAACAAATACTAATTATACAAATACTAAACTTTATTTATTTCTGATGATTGTTGTCATTTTAAGAGCTCAGTGTTTATATACAGTAGTAAACATTCAAAGTGGATCAAAACCTTTCATCAAAGTTGTGCTAAGACCAGAATAGGTATTGTTTTTGATTTTAGGACAACTTTGATGAAAGGTTTTGATCCACTTTGAATGTTGATGACTGTACACTGTACAAAAGCAGCCAATACAATCTAGAGAAATAACTAATTTTTTGTTTATAATGACAGAGGTATGAATAAATCATGGAAAAACAGTCGTTTTATTAAGTGTTAAATAAACTACATTACAGCTCTGAATCAAAATGTACTATTATATTTAACTACTAACACGACCATCTCGGATTTCCCTCGTTTATTACACTCCAAACAATTCAGCTGTGGACTCAACATTAACTTCAGTGCTGCTCAATTAGAGTTTTATTCATCCGCTGAAGATTAGTCAGATCTTCAATAGTATCCGCTTCCCATGAACACTAAAGCCATGTGACACACCCACCTGAGATTCAACACACCATCAAATCACTCTAATTCTATTAACTCCCTTCATTCATCTCAAATGCCAATGCTCTCGCTCTTGAAGCGGCGGGGTACGGATTCAATCAGGGATTTTTGACGGCATCTTTTTCCCTTTTTAATTAACTGCGGCGTTGCCTTTTTCCCACCAGTGGCCCCAAACCGGAGAATACGGGGCTTCAACCTGGATGGATCTCAAAGGAGCCCCATCACAACAAAAAGACATGCTCACTGACTGATAAAGACCACTATTATCATGAGATAACTAGACAAGGGAGGAAGAGTATTCAATTAAGACGCCCCTCCTTCTGGGACCAGGATGTCCCAGTGAACCTCCCAGAGGTCTGGTTCTCAGAGGCAAAACAGGCCGGTGGAAAGAGTCTCCTCTGGGGTCTCTCATGGCTATCTACTACACCATCGGCTGAAGTGGCTCCTTGGGGAGCGGGGTGGTATTTTACGTGAGGTGTTAATGAGTGGGCAGAGCGTTTTTCTAGTTATAAAGCGGTGCTAATTTCCTCCAGGCTGTGAGACGCTGATGTGTCCCTTGAGTCCAGAGGGGCGGGTCATGGTCTTCGTCCAGTTCCGCCTCTTTTTCTCTGTTTTGGTCTGTTAATCATTTGCTCTGTCACTCTTTGAGAGCGCTCTCTCATGTGCACTCATCTCTTGTGTTGTGTTTAGTTAGAGAGGACCAAGACGGTCAGCGATGCTCTCAAGTTCAAGCCAACTTATCATTCATCAACTTTAAAAAGGTTTACTACACTCCAAAATGTATCATTATCATCCCATGTCGTTTCAAACCCTTTGATCGTCTTTGGAGCACGATTTAAGATATTTTGGATGAAAACCCGGAGGTTTGTGACTGCCCCATTGTAATAACACTGTCAAGGACCAGAAAGTAGGAAAGACAACATCAGAATAGTCATTGGTTCAATTTGAATGTTATGAAGCGACGCGAATACTTTTGTATGGAAAGAAAACAATTTGTCTCTTCGGTGTCATCTTCATAGAGCCATTTTAACGCTGCAGTGTTGAATTGTTGCATAAATTGTCTTTCTGTGCAAAAAGTATCTTGTCGGTTCATAACGTTACTGTTAAACCACTGATAGCAGATGGACTATTTTTACAGTATCCTTCATACTTTTCCAGGCCTTGACAGTCTTTATTATTTGGCAGTCAATGGGACAGTCCCAAGCCTCCCGGTTTTCATGCAAAATATCTTAAATTGTGTTCTGAAGACAAATAAAGCTTTCACAGGTTTGGGTTGGAGCAACCCTTTAATTGTTGTAGGTCAGTCAAAATGAACATTTGCTGAAAATGTACCAAGCGTTAGGCCATCCAGTCTGTTCGAGACTTCATCGAGACAGATTTGGAGAAACGTAGCATAATGGATCCTCTTCAGTAAATGGGTGCCGTCATAACGATAATTCAAGTCCAGTCCATCAATGAACACCTAGTGAGGTGAAAAGCTGCATGCTTGTAAGAAACAACAATTATTAAGGCCTCCAATGAAAAAAAGCAGTGCTGTCTGAATCAAGAGAATTAGGCCTCATTCATTTGTTCAATCAATCGATACACAGACTAAGCAAAACCAGTTCCTAATCCTAACAAACATGGATTTTGAGGTGAGAGGACAACAGGGGATGTTTTTAGTTCTAGAGGAAGCATTGTATTTTTTGCTAGCAGCGTAATAGATTTGTTTCCTTCAAACACTCAGCTTTTCCCTTCACAAGACATTAGCTGATGGACTGGAGTGGTGTGGATTAATCTAATGTTTTATCAGCTGTTTGGACTCTTTTCTGACGGCACCCATTCAGAGGATCATTGGTGTGCAAGGCAACGAGTTTCAATGAAGAAACATCTACATCTTGGATGTGCCGAGGGTCAAGGGCTAAGATCGAGTCACTTTTCTTTGCATGAACCATTAAAGGTTACCTTGACTAACATACAACAACTTCAAGTTATTGAATGACGAGTATGTTTGAACCCGAATCTTCGTCAATTAGCTTACAGATTGTGTTTTTGACTCTAGCTAAACTGTAACTTCCGAGGCAGCGAAGTGGCTCAGGTGGGTTTAATGTGTCCAACAGCCCTTCACTGATCTATCACTAATTGAAAACCCAAGAATGCTAACCAAACAAACTCCGTTATCGCTCAAATCTAAAGACTCGCGGCTTATGCAGACTTCACTTCTTAAACCTGTACGGAGACAGCACTTTCTCCACTGGATTACTGTCGTCTAACAAACAAAACAACTATTTATGATAGCAATGAATATTTATAGCTGCTATCAGATATCACTGAATTAGATGTCATCGGATAAGTCCCACGCACCCGTCACGTTTGCGATAGCTAAATATCATGCGGTGGGTAAATGATTGACTCGATCAATTCAAAGCACTGGGTGTTGTCTTTTATTCCATGGAATAGTTTCCTGGTTAGAAAAAGCATAATAGGTCTTTCCGTGAGCAGTTGTGCACTTTTCAGTGACGAGGGTGAACATGGGGAAATCAGTCCATGTGCTTTACTGGCTTCTGCTCACTCTGGGACTAGCTGCGGCTCAAGCAGGTAAAGCCAGATGTTTGGTTTTTGGAGGGACATCTGGACTGAGCTTATCACAGTAACTTTTAATGCAAACGTTTGATATATTTTGATGTACAGTTTTTGTGTTATGGCGCATGTAGAGACAGCAGCTCTGCCAAACTGGCTCACGGGAATCATCGCCGTTGGTGTCTTCCTCTTTCTGATCTTCGTCGCCTTCCTTGTAAACAAAGCCTGGTGCGAGACTCCAAGGTACGTTAAATATCCGCTTCAGTTTCAGCACCTTACCAAAAACGGTTTGTTCAAGGGTCAGAGTTAAGCTAAAAGTGCAATATTGTGAACATTGTTGTTGTTTCAAACCTGTAGGACTTTCTTCTTCGATACTTAAAGTCCGACTTTGTTTAAACGCTCAAATGTCTTTTTTTTGTTGTTGTGGTTTGGATTAAGAAAGGTAGGCAAGCAGGGCTTCTGAAATGCCGAAATGCTCTCTTCATTTTCTAATCAATAATAGGCCTACATGTCTGAATGATGGGTATGATAAACATGTTTACCTAGGCTATCTTTACTGCATGTAATATACGTTTTATTTAGCAGCAAGTGTCCCTTAATCTGGTCTGTGTAAACATTTTAATCCGTCTTTGTTGACTAAAGCAAACCCCAACCAGTCCCCAGTGAATACGCCATGACCAATGGATCAACCTATGAAACCAGTCTTGACGCCGTCAGGTAATAACCTCAATAATACAGCCGTTATAAAGCTCAGTGTGATTCAAGCCTATAAAAAGATAGGCTACACTATCATTAATGATACTGCTTATGAGAAATGTTTATATGGCCTGAAATCATGCAGACACGCCTCAAATGATAGTAAATGCGAAGCATGATGTTCCTGAAATTATTCTCATTGCAAAGAAGGGGTATTATGCAAATATATATATATATACAAAATAGAGTTATTCCCTTTTAAATAAATGCATGCCTATTAATCTCTGGGATTGTGACTGTTTTTTGTTTTAAGGAGCAGCGACGACTCTAAAGCATACGAGAACGCAATGGTTCATCAAACTGATGAAAAAGTGACTGCGATGTAATTTCAAGGAAACGTCCACAATCAGCCGAGTCAGCACGCCATCTTAACCTTATTTGTTGTTGTAATAAGTTATAATTTTAACAGCTGACACAGATTATTTTGTACCAAAGGTTATCAGTGATTTTTTTTTTTTAGATTATACATTAATTGTAATTCATTTTAAGGGGCTTTTGTTGTTGTAGAAATTGGTGAACAGTTACATTTAATATCAAATATCATTGTGCAAACCTCTTTAAATAATATATACATCTAATAAAATCATATAGGCTAGTTTGGTAGGACTTTTAATGTTCTTGTAGGTTGCTTTTTTATTTTTATTTTTTAAATCAAATACACAGTAATATTGTGAAATATTAAAATTGAAAATAATATTTAAATATTTAAAAAATATATATATTTAAATATGCATTTTTAAAGTTTTTTTTATGTGTCCTAAGTTTTCTCCACAATTTTAAAACATTTTTAATCAAAAAGAAAACTATTTACTTTAAATGTTTTTTTTTCTAACAATACAAACGTCTTGCATGTTTAAGTTAATGCATGCTGTTATTAATTTCTTAAAATAAAAACTCTTTTCAATGACAGTGCATGTGTTTCATGTGCATTAAAACATCAAAATACTGTATAAAACAAAACCATTAAGAATTTAAAAAGGCAAAAGGTGCTTAAAATGAAAATAACTTTATTGTCTGACACTTCAGATAAATTCTACTTGTCCAAAATAAAGTCACAGACCATAATGACCACTTGTTTGTTTAGCAAATGTTAATAAATCAGCTTTATTTCAGGCTTCGATCTGTATCTAATGTATGAATAGAGCTAAATGGTTTCTTTGGACTTTAAAAACATTACACTGACAGATATAAAGGTGTAACTACTCGAGTGGAAGCCGTTTTTTGTGGTTCACAGCCCAAATGGAAAGATCTAGCAGAAGGTAGCAGACTGAGGCCTTGCATTTCTTTAAGGAGAAAGGGGAAGACAGGCATAGGAGATACAGGCAATCTTTTTAAAGGGACGTAGCGCTGAACAGTTCAGAACATACTGTCCACATGGCACGAAAAATTCAAGAGGCATCGAATGATGATGTGCTTACGAAATCCTAGTGGAAGAGGCGGTCTGGACGAGGCTTCCACGTGCTGTCTGAAACCTGGAGAGCCCTGATAGTCTCTGAAGAGCCTGCTACACTTCCTCTAGGAGAGAGACTGACACAGGATATCCTCATATTGTGACACACAGACACACACGGTGTCAAACTAGGATGTGCGAGACATCTTCATCAAGACAAAAGCAATGCATAAAAGCCCTAAAAAAGAAAATAAATTACATATTTACACTGAAATGATAGACGTGTGCAGTAGAGTTACAAACGGAATTACAAAAATATAAAAAAAAAGCAAAACTATGTTATCTCAACACACCATAGTACAATGATAGAGTGCAATAGTTCTCCCAAAAATGTAAATTGTCATTATTTTTGTCGTTCCAAACTCTTCTTTTCTGCTCTGGAACTTAAAAGGAGATATTCCCGTACAATTAAAAGTAGAAGGGGAACCGGGCACATTGTGTGCTATTTTTAAGCGAAATAATAACTCTGTGTAAATAATGGCAGGATATTTTAATTTCGGAGATGAAACTGAAGTGAAAACGGCTTGCAAAATAATAGCTGTACATGAAAAACTGACTGAATAGTTTTCAAATATTCTGTCAACAAACGTGAAATGTGGCACACGACTTGCGGTACATTTATTATTACAATGTAATTTATTAATTTCCATTAGTCTCCATCCATTTTTATTTTAAGAAAAAGAGCAATGTTTTCAAGAAAACGTAATTTTTAGTTACATTTTACATAAAAAAATGACAAACATTAATACCTTAGTGTGAAGAATTGCCCGAAATGTTACTTTTTTGTGAAAATCAACTTAATATTTTAATGTCACGCAAAAGTATTGTACGACTTTATGAAACTTAAAATGTAAAGGGCGATATTTTTATGCTTATTTTTGGCATTTCTTAAAATCACAAAAACTCCAGTCCCCATCTATTTTCATTGTATGGAAAAGAGCAGCATGAACATTCTACAAAATATCTCATTTTGAGCTCCACGGAAGAACAAGTTGTTTTTTTTTCATCTTTTGGCGAACTATTTCTTGAAATGTTCACAAAGCCTACCCTGCAACGTAAAGAACCTGATTGAAATGATCCTAATATATCTAATACTAGCTATACAAAACATCCCAGTACAATGTGATCTGCCCGCTCCAAGGCATCCCTTATTATTAACGCTCGTCCATGTATTCATCCGCACACTACATACAGTTCATCTGATTTCTGGTTTGTCAGTAGGTTGTGTGTTTTAATGAAGTTATTGTATGTTGACTGAAAGGATAATTGTGTGTGTTAGTGTGTGTTTCCTCCGGGTCTTGAGTTACCAGCACTCATTTCATCAAAATAACCTTCTCTAATATTGCCCCATAATTCACCCACTCACCAGTGAAGGGGCTACATGTCCGTGACTAAAACAAAGACGATGCGATGATTTCCCTTTATGAGTATTTCTCATTGATTTTGATACAGTGACAGGGCGGAGTTTAAACGATCGAGTGCAAATCAGGAAGTAAGGAAGCCGAACGACGGCTGCTGCTGATGCAAAGAGTCTCTTAAGACGTGTGTATGGAATGTGTGTGTTTTTCAGTGGATGTAGTCCTTTGTGTGTTTGTTAGGAGAGGACGGACAGCGTGACGCTTCCCCGCTGCTTCTTTAGTATGGCCACGGCCTGCTCGTGTGTGACGCCCTCCAGACTCTCTCCGTTGACCGACAGCAGCTGGTCGCCCCGCTTCAGACGCCCGTCCACCGCCGCTGCCCCCTGTAGGACAGAGGAGGACAGGATTATTTAGTCAATTACAGAATTAAAGGTGTCCAACTGACCAGTATTAATCTCCTTAATGCAAATTATTAGTTAGCCCTAAAATATATTATTTATTATGCAGCATTTTCGAATAAGTTTTCCTTGAAGAATAAGTCCGCCAGTGGGGTCATTAAAAGAATGGCTTCACTTAAACGCAAAACATGAAATGTTTCTGGGTGAGTATGAAGTCTTTATACTGGTTATGCTCTGGTGAAACAGAGCTCTATGCTGCCACCTGGTGGCCAGAGCATGAGCAGAGCCGAACAGTCTGCATGGAGCAAAGAATAAACATCTCTTGTCTGTTTAACACCCGATCCACCTTCGATGTTATAAGCGGGTAGTGAACATATTTAAGCAAAAAATATGCAAGTATGCTAAATGATTTGGGTCTGTTACAAAAAAAAGCAATATTGCTTAATTAACGTGTGTTATTTTACTGTTATATTTTTTAATTAGATTTAGAAATTAGAATTTAGAATATATATAATTATAATTAAATATATAATTGAAATTTTATATTATATATATTAAATATTATAATTGAAAATTAATATAATTTTCAGTTTTTATCATGTATATTTAATTATATGACTTATTTTTACTTCAGTCTAAGAACATTTAGTACTTCAACTAACATTTCAGTCGGTTGACTATGAAACATTTCTAATTTTTATCTTATATTTTATGTTTTTTAAAATCTAATACGTTTTTTTAATCTAATATTTCATTATTTTAGCAATAACAACACTTCTACTCTCTATCTATCTATCTGTCTATCTGTCTATCTAATATTGAAATATAATATTTATTGCTATAAACAAACATTCTAAAATAAATACACTTACATGTTTACATATACAAAATTGCACTAAAATCATTTTCAGGCACTCTATTCAGCTAATTTAATACAATTCTTGAAAAAAAGAAAAACAATTGAAATGAAAGAGAGCGATTAAAAAAGAAAAAGACCTCCAATAAAACCTCCAGAAAAAAACAGGTGACATAAAAGAAAGAAAGAAAGTAAAGATAAGTGATTTCCCATACAAAACTTAGATGGTGGCTTGGGTGTCATTTATTTAATTGCTTATAAATGACTAATAAATGTCAGAATAAATAATGTCAGAATAATTTGTGAAATAAGTCATTTATTATGTATTTAGCTTTGTTTAGGCCATTGTTCTTGATATGAATGTATAATTTCACGATGACTGTCGATTTTCATTCCAGGTGTCCAAAAGTGTGTAGTTAATCTGCAAACGATCCTACAGGAAATACCTTGCTGAAGACTGTTTTGACATAGATGGGGAGATCTCCATGTGGACTCCCAAAGCCGCCCACGATGCTGAAGCCCAGCCCCTCTGAGCCCTTCTCCAGAGTGATGGTCTTTGGCTTGGGCGCCCTGTCAATCATAAACACATATAATAAACTGAGTATTCCGTAACGGAATGTTTAAGGTCAAACAGAAAGTGGGAGTCTTGTTGCCATGGAGATGTCACTCACTCTGGTTCCACCGGCCGGACCTCTGGATTGGTGCTGGGGGTGGAGCTACTGGACAGACTCTCCACCTGACTGGCTATGGCACTGATGTTGGTGTCGGCAACCACCTGTCAATCACAGACGGACACTGTCAAACATTTAAAGACAATCAATGACTGTCTTGGAAGTCGGTTTTCTTCCATTTAGATGTGAGTGTTTAAAAAAAAAAAAAACTGTGTGCATGCAGATAACAGGAAACTGCTGTCTGTGTAGTGAGTGTGTTTGGCACTGAAATGTATGTGAACAGTCCTTTAATGTTCTTGTTGGCGACTGATCGCCCAGCCGCTGTTCATCAAACCTCTGTCTCCCTCACCAGAATCAAAAATGCCTTTTTCTGTCATGTTTCATTTACATTTTCCTCTTGCATTAAACTCTGGGCTGGCTATGAGGGCAGTGGCAAATTCATTTGCATATTTAATGAATGGAAAAGCAATTAAAAGCAAAATACACAACAATAAACAAAAGCTCATTAATGAATGAGTCATCACACTCGCTATCTTCACCTACACCTACTGAGAGAAAGAAAGAGATGGACAGGAAAGAAAAAAAGGCCAATACAAAAATCTGAAAAGGAAGAAAGTGATAAAAGAAAGAGTGAGAGAAAGAAAGAGAAATATAAATAAATATCTAAAAACAAAGGGACACTGATAAAAGGCTGAAAAAAGAAATAGATGCATAAAAAAGAGAACAAAGTAAAAAAAAGGAGCAAGACAACAAAGAAAGAAAAAAAAGGAAGATAAAAAAAACAGGCTGAAAGAGAAATATATATATAAAAAAATATATAATATAATATAAAAAAGAAATATAAATAAATATTTTAAAACAAAGAGGGACACAAATAAAAAAATTAAAGAGGCTGAAAAAAGAAGAGTGATAAAAGAATAAAGAAAAAAATAAAGAAAAGGAAACTAAGGAAAAGTAGAAGTAAGTAGTGAGATGAAGTATGAGTAAAAACAGTAGACAATAGGCTGAAAAAGAAAGAAAATAAAATGAGAAGAAAGACAGAAAGTAATGTCTAAAAACAAAAGTGACACTGATAAAAATATAAATGGCCGAAAAAAAGAAAAGAGATAAATATACAAATAAAAGGATAAATAAAAAAGAAGGGTGATGAAAGAGAAAGAAGAAAGGAAAAGAGGAACACAAGAAAGAAAGAAAAATAAAAGAAAGTTATGAAAGAGGGAAAACAAGAAAAAAAGAAAAAGGAAGAAATAGGCAGAAAAAAGAAAGAGTGATAAAAGTAGAGAAAAATATATAATTAAATATTTAAAAACAGAGGGACACTGATAAAAAAAGAAAAATGAAAGAGGATGAGAAAAGAAGGAAGAAGAGTGAGAAAAAAAAAATAGAAGTTAAGATAAAAAGAGTGTTAAAAGAGAATGAAAGTAAAGAAAGGAGCAAGACAGAAAGAAAAAAAATAGGCTGAAAAAGAAAGATAAAAGAAAGTGAGAATAAAAAAGAAATATAATACAATAACAAAAATGTAAAAAAGAGGGCGCGGATAATAAAAAGGAAAGAGTGATAAAAGAATGAGAAACAAGAAAAGCGATAAATAGAAAAAGAAAGGGATAAATAAAAAAGGGTGTTGAAAGAAAAGAAGTCGTGATTAAACAAGACTTTTATTTATTTCTGTAAAATGCTCGGGCCGCTGCGATGCAGTGGCTAGGTGGTGTTCTGAGTGTTTCTATGCACTTGCTAGGGCATTTCTCAGCGGTTCTAGCATGCTGCTGTGCCACTAATACAATATTACCATGCTGTTGCTAGGTGGCTTAGAGTGCTTTATAGAAAATTACATTGTGGCCACTAATCTGTTCCGAATAGTTGCACTGAAATAATTTCTGAATGCTCCATACAGTATGACTCTACTTCTAAGATGTTGGCATACGGTTGCCAGGGTGTTCTGAGTTTTTTATATATATACATCATTTATTTATTATATTTATTTATTTTTTATTATATTTAATTTAATATGAGTAAGCCAGAGATAAAGTGGAAGTTGGTAACAGATACTTCAGTTGGGTGGAACAGTTAAACTTCTCAAAGCACCTTATCACAGGCACAATGACAAAACAATATCAAATTGCCTGATTTCTGTGACGTGAGTAATAGCATAGGGCATTACATATGTCCAATTAAACATATAGCAGCTAGAGAGTGAGAGAGAGAGAGTATGCTCTCTCAGTGAACGAGTGAAGAGGGAATGAATGAGCTAGAGAGAGAGAGAGAGAGAGAGAGAGAGAGCTAAACAATAATTGCTCTCTGAGCTGCTGTAATCAGGGCTTTGCAGGCTGGGCTCCCCTGTTTAAAAGCCCTGTGCATTCCTCCTGGAACCACGCAGATAACGGCACATTTGCATAAAGGACTGGGATTATCTGGCAACCCGCGCGCAACTGCTGCACAGCTGCACACGGCTGATAACAGCCCAGTGACACAGCACCAACCACTCACACACACACTACTGTGAGTCCAAACAAACACGCGCTCACACACGTACACAGCGCACTGTCCTTCGATACACCGACTCCGCTGACACACACTGAGAACCGTACAGAACATATACACACACGCCGACTCTGCATAGCAATAACAGCACACAATACAAGCGTGTATACACACATCACTGAAACCGCAGCTGCTACATGCAAAAGCGCCACAATACGCTACTTACAAAAAAAAAATAAATAAATAAAAAAAAAAAAAATATATATATATATATATACCATGTTATTCTTAATAAGGGGACCTTCTTATCTGATACATCAACAAATGCTAACATATACAAACTCAAATATATATATACACATACAAACTCAAATGTGCTATAGGAAGCTAGCGGTGGGCTACGTAAAGTTTCTAGGGAGTAAAATGAAATCCGCCAAGCGACTTTTAAAACATTCTGAATAAATGCGGGGGATATCACGCGCCACACTAGACGGGTTGGAGGGTCTGTTCGGCTTCTTTAAAGCTCAAGTTCAACCCACGGACTGTCTGGCGTGATCCTGTTAACAAGCAGTGTTTTTAAGTCACGTTATTTAGCGCGTGTTCCCTCAGTGGCTAGCCAGCAAGAGGGAACGCTGTAGATAATTTAAATTTAAATCGTAGGTTGCAGCCTTAGCAATTAGTTAGACTGGTTCATCCGAAATAGTTTACAGAAGAAGAGACAGGAATGTACCAGTATGTAAATGTAAACAAACAAAAATCCTAAAAATCGCTCTGTTGTAAAGAGATTCGTACTGTAGCACAAGTAGCTACTGTAAGCTTTCTCTATCATGACAGAGCAGCAATATGAAGAAAATTTAGCTGATTGAGTTAATTAAAATAAGTTACGCAATAACGCAATGCACTTTTCGTTCGAACAATAAACCACACTTTTTGCCTGCGTTCGTGTTCTTGAGAAAGTACTGTATGGTTTGGCGCAAAGGTATTTAAAACCCTTTCACGTCAAGAACGACAACTTCAAAGATAACGTTTACTGTAATCATATTGGCATCCCAATCAATGTATGATAAGCATTAAATCCAGTTTTGTTATAAATTCTTCAACTCTTTAAAGCAAAATGAATTCTGATTGGCTAAAAATGTTTTTATTATTCATCAGCTTGAAAAATTTATCTAAAAATGGTTTCAACCGAATTGTTTCCTTATAGTTGATATAGTAGAAAGGCTATAAAACTGTATTGTTATCATTATAGTCATTGTCCGTGGTGTTAACAGGCCTTTAGCCAGATATTGGTTGCTTTGTTTGTGTATTCTACATCACAGCAAATAGTAAACATCTGAAAGTCGGCCCGCCACACCTACATCATCCTGAAAACAGCCAATATTAACCCCCCGGAAGCACTTTTTACGATACATGGAGGTGCTTTTTTGGGCTTTAAAATCTCAACACTTATTCACTGCCATTATAAAGCTTGGAAGAGCCAAGGCAATTTTTATATAACTTAATTGTATTCATACACACATAGGATGGCTTGAGCGTGAGTAAATCATGGGGTAATTTTTAACTAACTTTAAAGAGAGTTATTGAGTTGAACGTGTACCTGGAGGATGATGGTGCCGTAGGCATTCTTCAGCATATTTACGACATCCCCATGAGTCAAGCCATCCAGAGACTGAGAGTTGATGCTCACAATCCTATCACCTACCTAAGAGAGGCACATTAAAGGGAAAAAAAATAGCTTGAAATTCAAATCACTATGATACCCAATCCCCAGCAGTGCCCTTCACACCCAAACCAGTGTATAATGCTTAATCAATAAAACTCTGATTTACACAGAACGAAAGTGGAAAATGAACAACAGAAAAAAAAAATGTCGTACTTTGAGGCGATGTGTCCTGGCAGCCACACCATTGGCCTGGATCATGGCGATGAAGATGGGGATGTCGCCCAGTGGACTGCCCTTACCGCCCGCTATACTGACACCCAAAGCATCGGTGGGACCCTGAGAGAGCAAGACAAGGGTGCAATAAAATTAAACTATTGAGCAGCATAGCTAAACCTGGTGTTCAGAGGTAAATGGGCTTACCCGTGTGATCTCCACTGTCCGAACACCTGCCTCTGTCGCTGGAGGGATATAAAAGTATCACATTAACTTCTGATTTACAAACCTTTAAAGCGATGATCGCCCCAAAAGTAATAGTCTCTCATTAATTACTCTCCCTCATGTCATTGCAAACCTATAATTAAGCCATAAGATATTTTTGATGAAATCCAAGAGCTTTCTGAACCTCTATAGACTGCAACAAAATGGAGATATTCAAGGCCCAGGAAGGTAGTTAAGACATAATAAATAGTCCATGTGACAAAAAGTATTCTTGTAGCTTCAGAAAATTACGTTTGATGTCACTGATGTCACATGGACTATTTTAACAATGTTCTTACTACCTTTTTGGGTCTTGAACGTGTCAGTTCTGATGTTGTCTATAGAGAAAAGCTGTTGGATTACATCAAAAGATATCTTTATTTGTGTTCTGAAGATGAACGTTTGGAGTTACATGAGCATGAGTAATAATGACTGAGCAACACCACTGTGGTAGTTCATGGATGGTCCACTGTAAGTTTAGTAATAGTACATATAGGATTATGTTAGTACACCTGAACCAGAATCCACATGGATTTAACATTAGAAACATAACCTGAAGACAAGAAAAACTGTTTGTAAAAAAGATACATATGCTGCTATTTTTAACAAGTTCAATGAGTAAATATAAATTTGACAGTACTTTTGTTTATTTCGGTTTATCAGCATCAATTAAGCTTGCTTTACCAACTTGTACCAGTTTCAGCAATGTTGTAGATCAATGGTTTAAAGAGATAGTTCACCCAAAAATGAAATCACTAGGGCCTTTTGCACCGCTTTAGTCCCAGAAATAAAAGTACAGTACTGAAGTACTGGTATGATTTTGCCCAAACTATTTTCAGAACCATTTACACTAGGGGTGGGACGATACAGGTAACTCACGATTCAATTCTGTGGTGATATATGGCCCACGATAATGATAATATCGATATATCACGATATATGTGACTTAGTGTTAATTTCGTCAGACGAGAC
>JAUCMT010000053.1:6426879-6444751 GCA_032357475.1 Enteromius thamalakanensis
TTTTAAGCAATGTACAACATGTATATATCTGTAAACAACTCAAAAAAAGTGTTTTAGGGTGTTGTGACCCTTTAAAGTAACAGTTGACACAAAACTGAAAATTCTGTCAATAAATATTCATCTTCAGAACACAAATTTAGATATTTTACATGAAATCTGAGAGCTTTATGACCCTCCATAGACAGCAATACAACTGAAAGGTAGTAAGGACATAATTAAAATAGTTCATGTGACAGTGGGTTGAAGTAACAACAATATTTTTTGAGTATATGTTATAGCTTTATAAAGTTAAGGCACATTTATCACATGGACTATTTTAACGATATCCTCACTACTTTTCTTGGCCTTTACAGTGGAAGTTGCACTGCTGTCTATGGGGGATCAGAAAGATTTCATCTAAAAATATCCTAACTTGTCTTCTCAAAATGACAGAAGGTCATGAGGGTGAGTAATTAACGACTTATTTAACAAGTTTTTATTTTGGGGTGACTTATCCCTTTAAAGACAAACACTCACTGAGGGGAATTTGCGGGAGCTGCAACTGAATCTTCTGGAAGCTTGTGCAAAGCTCAACGTCCTCTTCTGTGAACTGAACAACAAAGGAGTTCAGTATATGCCAAAATAAAAAGAAATTATATCTTGAACATTCTAAATAACGAACACTAAGCCTATTTTCGGAACGTTTTACATTCTTATTAATTAGATGCATTCATTTGTTTGTAATTGCGTTAGTGTATGGTATTATTTGTTATAACTGATAAAATTAAATAATATTTAAAAATTAAAACCTGCTCTTGTGTATCAGGTTGAGTGTGGAACTGATAGGGGCTGTTGGAACTGACAGATGGTGTTGTTTCTTCCCAGGAGCGAGACATCTCACTGAAGTATGAAGGCAGACTGTTGACCTTGGGGCTTTCTTGATCGTTCCTCTCCTGCTCTTCATCATCTTCATCTACAGCCATCTCTCGCTCCAGGCCAGGCAAGAGGTCAATGGTGGTGAGAGGTGAAGCGTAGCGGGGCTCCGCGTCCAGGATAAGCTCTGGCTCCTCATCCAGATCGTCAGATAACACAGAGCCGTTTCCAAAGTCCTACCCCATCAAGAACATTATTTATTTTTACCCACTTAAATTTCAGTATGTTTCTCACACAGAGCTAAGAAAAAGTCAGGCAAGTTGTATGAACTATGTGCTTCTTTTTTTTTTTACTTTGTACAATAATTCCAACATGGAAAAGAGCAGCTTGAACATTCTACCAAACATCTCATTTAGTGTTCCACTGAAGCAAGTACATCAGAATTTGAATTTAAAACAGAAATAGACCTAACTTTGTAGCCTAATAGTACATATACACATTTTTTTGTGAAATCTGATCCTGCAACCTTCTGCCAACCAATTGAATTTTTTTAACCATAAGGCCATATCATCCAAATACAAAAAAGTGCTAAAAGTGTCATCTTTAGTCAAAACAAGTCCCATAAGCCGCGCTAAACTCTAATACTGTTAAAATGTTCATATTGACATAATTTGTTCTCAAACACTGTTACTTTTAGTTGATTATTTTCAAACTAGTCCAAGAGTGTAACTAGTCTCAGTCTAAAATATTCATATTTACATAATTTGTGCTCAAAAATTTTACTTTTAGATGATTCTTAAACTAGTCCAAGAGTACTAAACTGAGTCTAAGCTCTTTAAAAATGTTTATATTTACATAATTTGTGCTCAAATCTGTAATCTTTAATTGATTCTTAGTAAACTAGCCCAAGAGTGCAACTTAGCTCAGTCTAAAATATTCATATTTATATCATTTCTGCTCAAAAATATCAACTTTTGTAATTCTTAGCAAACCAGCCCAAGACTCCAAACTTGTACTACTTTCTGAGGAGAACATTTTCAATTGAAAAATCCCTTTAAAAATCGCACCTCGCTAGTAATAAAGAAATTGACTCAGAACACTTCTGAAAACTTTTGGCAACAAACCTAAATCCTGAACCACAAAGCCACATCTACCAACTACAAGCTAAAATTATTTCATACGCTCTCAAAAAAAAACGCAGTATTAAACTTCCAGTCAATCCCCCCCCACACCGAAACTCTTGACAACGAAAGTCTATGCTACTTTATACCCCTTTTTAACATTCCTCCCCTCTAAATCACAGGCTAACAGAAACGTCTGATGTTGGAGTGGGCGTGTAGGGCAGAGACATCTCACCTCCTGTCTGTCTGCTGCATACAAAGCAGCTCTTTCTATCCCTGCAACAGGGTGCCGGAGCTTGTCCTCCTCTCCCTCTTCCACACACTTAGGGATCATAAGAGCTGAAAGCGCACTTTTCCCCCGCGTCGCTCCAACAAGCCGACTCAGCGCCTTTCTCACTCGCCCCACCCCACCCTTGCAGAGAGCAGAACCAATTTGCCATGAAAAATGTGCCGAGTCTAAAATCTTAATGGCGCAATTAGTCTCGTTTTGAGTAGATTTACGGCAGCACTTGACTCGGCCGCCTCAATTACATCTTTGCTAAAATTCAAGGATAATACGGTACATTTCAAAGGCCCATGGAGGGGGTCATGCATCACCTCCAAAAAGATCTCTCTCATGAGGATCGCTCATTTGTTCCTCTTTTTCCTCGCTCATCTTCTTTTGCTCGAGCTCTTTTTCTTTCTGGCTTCAGCATATGCTCTCTTTGTTACTAATAACTGTAGTTGGGCTCCTTTGCTAAAGGTTGATGGACATACAGTAAGTGTGTTTTGGGATGCTCTTCAACTTCTTCTCATTGCTACTTCTAAAGATTTAGCCTAATATTAGCTTCTGGTTTTGTTAAAGCTAGCTTAATATTGTATTTTACAATCCTGTTTTCTCAAATGTGTGTGTGTGTTGGATTTTTTGAATAAAGTTTATGTTTCAAAGTTCATATGTTCAGTAAGAAATGGTAAGTTTACACTCACCAAGGCTGCTTTTATTTTGAAAATACAGTAAAAACTGTAATTTTAAGTAACCATTTTCTAAGTTAAAGCACACTAAAATGTCATTTCCGTGATGCAAAGCTGAATTTTTAGCATCATTACTTAAGTTTTCAGTGTCACAAGATTTTTCCAAAATAATTCTAAGATGCTGATTTGCTTCTCATTAATATTATAATCATCATCATTATCAAAGCTGAAAACAGTTTTGTGAAAATGTAAATAACAGCATTTAATCTTTTGTATATATATCTCTACTGTCATTTTTGAACAATTTAATGCATCACAGCTGAATTAAAGTATTAATCACTTTCAAAAAAAGTCACCAAAAGGTGTATTCAGATTACCTCTTGCATAGATGGTAGAGTGACGTTCAGCTTTGCTGCTGATTGCTCATCAGCACCCTCTACAGGCCAAGAGGACTGCTGCCCACTACCTCTGTCCTCTGGCTGTGCAGTTTAAAGACACAAAACAAGGCAAAATATCAATGCAAAATAAGCTTGACTAAATAGACATATTGCACGTAGCACTGTGTCAATAGCAAGATGAGCCAACCATTTTACTACAAGCCAAACAAGCTATTATTATGCTTATCTGACAGTGTTACAATAACCTAATTCATATTTATTATAATATATTATTAATATATTATATTAATATTCTAATATATATTTATTATATTTATTATATCTGATTTACATGGCACTCTGCTTTAGGGGTAAAAAATTAAGCAGATATAAGAAATATATATATATATATACACATATATAAATAAGAAATAGGATATAGTCATATTATAAGATCCACAAATCAAAGTAATACTATGAAGAAATACCCAACAATTTTAAATAATTTCTCAAATAAACACCTCCAGCTCTGAATGTTAACAGGCCACAATTACATATTGGCTCTTACCACCAGCGGTTTCCTGATTCCAAGGTAGACTTTCCCAGGGGGAGCAGATTTAAGAACCTCTACGGCCTGGGCCAGAGAGCATGCGTCTAGTTGAGTGTCATTGACGAAAACCAGCTGGTCACCCGGGAGGAGCCCGGCGTGATTGTCCGCCACCCCTCCAGGCACCACAGAGCGGATGACTATCACTGAACGCGCAACATCCAGAGGGTCCTGCAGAGGGCAATGCAGACCACAGCAAACACACAAATGGAAAAACACAGAGGGGGAAAAAAACCATGAGAGCAATGCTGACCCTGATTTAACCTGAACATCACAGTCATAATAAAAAAGCAGATCGAGGAGACCGCCTTTTGAAGTTTCATTTATTTATGTTTAATTTTTTTAATACAAACATTCAATTAAAACATCACCAGTGTAAGCAGAAAAGAGAAATTTGCAAACAAGCAGGGTCACCAGGTCATTCACACACACATATTTTATATATATATATATATATATATATGTATATATATATATATATATATGTATATATGTACAGACACACACACACACACACACACACACACATATAGATATATGTATACACATATATACACACACACACATATAGATATATATACACATATATACACACACACACACATATATATATATACACACATATATGTGTGTGTGTGTGTGTGTGTATATATATATATACACACACACACATATATAAATATATACACACACACACATACATAAATAGAATAATAGTAGAATTTATAGTGACATGAAAACATACTTTATAACAGGAATGACCTGGCAACCCTTGTGAAAGAGCGTGACTAACTTGCTGGAAGGCCAAATGAGGCCAACGTCCCACTCCAACATCCCAAGTGCTATGGTATCAATCACATCTCTGGGGAGCTCTGCCGTAAAACTGCAATTCAACCGATTTGATGTCTCCAACAATATATTTCATGACCCATATGGGCGGCTTTTATGTGGCGAATGACAATATAAAAGTGATTAACAAGTAGTTATTTGAGAGTAAAAACTAAAGCGGGAGCGCAGTCATTAGTAATCTCATCTATCTGCCCATGAACATTTACGGCCAACCGTGTCAAAAGACCTGACGAACGGACGATCCTTGCATTTTTTGAGATTTCTGATAGGAATCTCTTCTTCTGTAATGTTAAAAATTAAAAGTATGTTGACACGATTTCCGGGTGAGGCCACAAAGACTTGCCAAATGTCAGATTCAGACCACAATGACAATGTTTTTTTTGCCCTGAGTGAAACTGTGGACAGCAGACCAGAAAGTTTCACCCAGCCCAACCATAAAAAGTGGGTCAGCAAGCCCAGCAATTACTGCCCCCTGATTACCCAGTGAGCCACTGCTGCTCGGTAAGCAGACGAGAAGAGAAAAGCAATTTTAGAGCGAGAGGAACTGAGGCCTGCTAGAAGGGAAAGAAAGAGAAAAAAAAAAGACAGGAAAAAGTTGGAGAGAGGATTTGAAGTTCCACTCCAGCTGGCGCTTTAGGAGGACACAGGCTGCATTGTCCGGCAGCCGGGTTCCAGCCAAGCGTGCTTTGCTTTCCAAGCCCTGCTCTCATCCCACATGGCCAGTGATGTCAGTAGAGCAGCTTTTATATGAGAAAAAACCGTGGGGAACGGGCCAGCACAGGGGCCTCCTAATATGACAACACGTCACCTGCTATGGAATAAAGATACTGATGAGAATGGATGTTTACATGGAAAGAAAGTCAGTTAGGTTGCTCCATTTCTTATTTACGTTTCCATCCAAGTGCACATATGATTTAGATGGCGTACAATACATGGCTCATTGGGGGAGCAGCTGTCTTCCACGTTACAAGTGTGAAGAACATCTCCGGATCCAAAGAAAACGACAATCCCAGAAGTCCCTGGCGGGTGGTGAGTTTCCACACAACCACGACGGCTAAAAATAGCCTGTCAAAATTGGATTAAATTAGTTTAGGTCAACGCCAACGGACAAGTCATGATGTTTTCTTGTGGTCTACGTAACTTTAATTGCGGTTGAAATTGTCGGACGAGCTTACGGATGGGTATGAGCATTGGCAGCCTGACTGGTCTCCCATAATTCTTTCTGGGCTAAAGGTTCGCTACCGTCTCCTCCAAGTGCTGAGCATTCCCTCGACTGGCCGTGCTTGTCAAACGGGTTGAAATTCTTCAGCGTGGTGCCTGGCGGACAGTAAATCTGCTGTTTCGCAGGAATCAACGGCAGGCCAAGTCATCTGTTTTGCTCTTGCGCTCTGCCTCACCTTTAATCTTGCTGAACAGAATACCAGGAACTCCAGGACGTCTGTCTATTGCTTTCTTTTCTCTTTTAATCCTTCTTTTGGTTGTTCTCAATGTAGTCGCCTTGAGAAAAGAACAGAGGGTGCCCACTTCCACAGCACAGACGAGGAAATTATACAATTACATAAACTCCTTGAAACTACACTTTTTTTTTTTTTTAAGTTTCAGGCATCTATGGTTCCATGAAGAACCTTTAAATTATGTGGAATCTTTCCATTGCACAAAAATTCTTTATAGAGGAAAAATTGTAAAACTATAAGGCCACATCTGCCCAAATGTTGCCATTCTAGTTTATATATCTTCATATTCAAAAGTAAAATAAATGGATGGCAGAATGGTGCCCACTTCGTCTGCTTTGACAATTATTCACCGCTTTCTTGCTACTAGCTATGACACGGAAATTGACAAGTGCATGGAAGTCTTAACACAAACCAGCCAATGCATTAGCAATTTTTTATTTTAAAGCTTACAGCTGTGGGCAGCTGTTTGGCATAACAACAGGTGGCAGAGACAGCGAAAGCATGACAATGGTAGTAAATCCAGGCACCTTTTTTCTTTGGATCTGCTGAAAACTGGACGCCATAATGGAAGGCGCCATTTCGAACTGACAGCACAAAGTTCGAACAATTGTTCATGGCTAAAAAGCGCGACGCACATTTGTCTTTAACATATTAACATTCAGGGCACTGTCCTGTAGTCGATTTGGTAGCTTATTTTCCTGCGACGGTAATAAAATAGCCCTTGGTCAGTTTCTGCAGCTTTAGGACACCGAATAAATAAACAACAATAAATAAATAATAACGCTCTGGGATGATTTATGACTCTCCTTTAAAACATTCACTGGATGAGACTAAATGCTGTATTGATGTGCAGGTTAGGCGCTTTGAACCATCGAAATGATTCAAAAAGGCATTCTCTCAGATCTCTTCCCCTTGGACGGCATGAATTATTGGAGCCATACATTCACTACCTATACATCAAATAAATTTGTTTTGCACGCCGAGAGTTCACAGCCCACTTGCAAAAGGCCTTTTACATCAAAGTGTACGATTTCATGGAAAAACGGCATTGGTAAATTCAAGAACCTTCGGTGAACATGTTGCAGATCAAATTCTTCATGCTATAATTTCACTCAACAAGTTTATTATTTTTGGGCACGGAGACGTTTCTCTTTTTAAGGCTGGTGTAGGGCCGATATCCTACCCAAACAGAAAGTTACGTTAAGCTACGTTCTCTAGGGGGAGCTTACTTTTACCCTAAACCCTTTGCGGGAGGGCTTCCCAATCATATTTCAGTTGAGCCTGGCCGCAACGTGACTTCATACGCTCACTTCAATTGTTAGCGAAAATTCATAGTAATGACTTTTAAATGGCCTTGAGAGTACAATCTTACTAGAAACAAAAACCACCACAGCCCAAACCTTCAGATCAGTTGTTTGGCTTCAAGACGACCTTCATTAATCTCCATTACCAGGATGGCTAGTACTACCAAGGGGGTCCTTCTCATGTTGCCATGTAGCTTACTTCGTGATCTCCTTCTTGTCAGAACAAAAAACCGAGGCGTGACTCCAAATGATTTTGCCGTCGCCACTTCACGTCACTCACACAGTCAGGGGTGTCATTTAGGGAAGAAAAACTCCCTGGTTTCCAGTTGTCAGCATGACCGTGGGCTCCCATCAATCTAGCTGCGGTTACAAGGTCTCCTTGCGTAGGGGGTAACACTAGCGATTGAGACAAGAAGAAGAGAAGGAGGGCGGTGTAAAAAGGGGGAGATTGAAGGTTCAGAAAGGCTTCGAGCATGTCTGCAGGTCTCGAGGTTGCCTACTCGGCCTCATCAGCTCAGGCCTCTTACTGGAAAGAGCGGCAAAATCAATTTCCCCTTGCAGACTGGAGAAACCCTGGCCTGTGTGCCGCAGGAAACAGAAAAGAAGTCAAGAAGAAAGGTTGAGAGATTCCTCCTCCATTAAAAGATGGTAGAAGACCGTACCCATCACTGCATTGTGGGAGTTGCTCACTTTTGTGTTTTTGGAAATTCCTTACAGCTCATACATTTATGGACATTTTAACACTTTTTTTCTCAACTCTGCAAATGCCTCCACCCCCTCTCCTCCTCTGAATCAATTCCCACCCATCATGAATCAGGCCCTCGGGTTAAAAAGCGTTCGTTTCAGTGTAGATAAGCAAGCAGACGGGGATAGGTGGAGGGGGCTCAGCTGGTGCAGTGCATGAAGACTGTAAGTTCGACCGAGGGAAAGCTGCACAGGTCAATATGGCTTCCAATAAACCCCAGGGTGCACCAGCAACTCCTCCAGAAGATCTGCAAAGTAAGCTTTCGCGCTCTTCATGACAATGATCTATGATCCGAGTTGCAGGACTGCAAAATTCTTCTCCTCTCGCTTTGGTGGGGATGAGATGATCTCAAATTCAGTGCGCCGATGCAGTATTGATGCGATTCGTTTGTACTTGTTCATGCTGCAAAAACAAACAAAAACCCCTGCGTAGCTTCATAAGATCAAGCGAAAGAAATGAAACAAAGGACTTTGAGTCAGCAATACGTTTATCTTAGCACAGAACCTATGGACTCTCTCCCGAGTTTCCTCATCCCTCCTCCATCTTCATTCCTTCATTTATCAGAGAGATGAAGAGAAAGGAGGAATTTAAGGGATCACTGCTCAGGTTACCGCCATTAAGCAGCAATGTAATTCTGTCCATGTCGCTGCGGCCCCCATCACTCACTGAAGAGGAAAGAAGCATATCTTACCATTAAAACATGATCTCCGCTCAGTTTCGCCACGATGCAGCGGCCATTTATTACAATCCTGATGAAGTTGCGAAAGCATAGGCATGCTTTTCTCCTGCCAATACCGTTTCCCTGCATGAAATCAATTGGAACCCGTGGCTGGATAATATAAAACACGAGGCGTCCCACAGGACCGGCGGAGTGCAGGTCTGCGGGAGAGGTTCTGCATTCTAAGTGGCCTCATTACATGATCACTTCTGATTCAGGATCAACGTGCAGTTATGTACTAACCCTGATTAGAGGGCTAATGAAGGAAGGAGGAAAGCAGCTTTTCGTACTAAGTGAGCAGAGCAAAGGGTTTGACGGCTGGCCCAGGGCCAGATAAACAGCGGCGGCCCTATTTGAAAAGGTTTCACTGCTTTCTTTTGTTCAGTGTCCAATGACTTGTGACATCAACGCACGTTTCCTGTGATCACATTTTCGGAAAGTCAAGGGGGATTAATTGAGTCCAGTCTCCGTTTTCCCCCACTTAAAGGATAGCTAACAGAAAACTGAAAATGTCATTACTCTACATTTTTTTTGTGACGGATAATTGGTATTGTTTTTGATTTATTATTTTATTTATTCTTACCACAGTTTTTGCAAGACAACATTATCCTTATGTTCTAAACGCCTGGTATTACTTAAACCTAAGCTTACCCTACAGTTTCTTATCATATAAACTTATTTTGTAGATATATTCAGCTTTACAAGATATGTTTGTAAAACATAACAGGCCATGAAGACGTCATCGTAATACTTGTACACTGAATTGTGATCTCTTTCATATATCAGTTTACATGAATTTCGAGTGGTCTTGTTTTTACTGCATTGATTTTAAAATATAGCCAGCTTTGCAGTGCAAGGTGATGCAAGGTTCTTTGATGCAGATGATACAAAACAACCCTTCTTGCTTCTTGAAATGCAAATCTAGTTTTCTATGTCTTTTCTCAAAGACAAAAATTAACATGAAGTTAGTCTTTCCAAAAAAAGGTTTAAAAAAAAAAAAGACAGAAAACAGAGAAATGAGGTAATTCCCCACCTGGTAGTCTAGTATGCTGAAGCCGAGACCTCGTTCTCCTTTCTCTAGTTCTAGCACCTGCACCTTTGGAGCCCAAAGAGCCAATTCCCCTTCATCTTCCTCCTCTTCGTCTTCTTCTGAATCATCCTTCTTCTCGTCCATCTGCTCTTTCTTAGAGCTGCTTGGCTCTAGGGGCTCTTCTTCATCGTTAACCTCCTGCTCCACTGCTGTAGCCTGACGGGCCTGAAAAGAAAAGCACAAATCACGATGAGATAATAGTGGCTCTCAATTGGGTTGCAGGTCTGTTCTGGTGGTGTTACTTAATCAAAGCTTCAATCAAACTTTGACTTCAAAAGACAAGTCTATGTAATGTTGTGAGATTTTATTTACTTTTGCATTATAAACTTCATTGGTGCCACATGCAAAACATAGAACCTGAAGCAAAACCAGTAGAGAATAAAAAAACTGAGGGAAAAAAAAATCTGTTGTAATATTTTATTACTATATATGACACACCTGAAACTCTTCCCTCATGCTGTCGCGCAGACTTGTATCTTTGGCAAACATGGAGAGGTTATTCTCAATCTGTAAAATTATTACAAAATGAACAGGCATATATAAGGCACAAGTAAGCCAATTTTGACTTGCATTTGGCAGTTGAGTGTTAATTTTGTATTTGGTACCTGCTCCTGTAGGCTGGCTGAGGGGCTGGATGAAGGCCACTCTTCAGATTCAGGGTGATATTCACTATCCTCTTCAGCAAGGCGTCTACAGCAAACTAAAGTAAAGGGAGGAGGAACCTCTCGGAGGAACGCAACAGCCTCTCGTCTGGATTTCCCATACAACTGGACGTCATTCACCTGCAAATACAACAAACATTTTATTTGGAGAATCTTCACCCACAAACGTACTGAAAATCTATCACTTTACTATCTTTTCTAGAATCAAAACCTATAGGTACGAAAATAAGGTCACTTATGAAGTGTAACTTTCTTTGACACGGATGTGAGAAATCATATTAAAATCCTATGGGGTGCTTATTAGGTTGGTGACTATATTACACACGGTCTCTGTGGCATTCACTGGCCATCTTTGATTGGCATTTCATGGAGCTGGCAAGCCTGAAGCTGCTATGGCGAGTGGGGGCGGCACTGTGCCATCTGCCCAAAACAGGAGGAAACCATGGTCTCCACACATAATTTCCCTTACACACACACATATGTACACACCATCACAGTACCACTGTGATTATAAGCATCTAGCAAGTCCAGGATGAGTACATTAGGATGTTTAGGTTGCATTGAATTATGAGATTTTCATAAATTATTCTTCAGAGCCTCCAACAAAAGCAATGGCCCCAGGACGTAGCCTTGAGGTACGCTACATCTCTCTATAAGCCACTTCCCCTGCAGCCCTGCAAATCTCCCCAGCTTTAACCAACCAGGCTCCTGCCAACAGCAACAGGCTGAAGGCACAGCGGCCCTCGTCCACCAGACCAGGTGGGAGGGGGAAGTTTAGAGGGAAGGGGGCAGGAAGCAAGGCCAGTGGGGAGGTTAGGGCAGGGGACAGTCATGCAGATGGCCTCGGTCAGACTCAGGAGCCCTCCTGCCAGAACATCCACAAGCCAGCAGCAGCAGCAGCAGCAGCAAGCCTTCCTGGAGGCTTGGTGCTGGCAGGATGCAAAGGTCAGTGTTATTAAAGCAACCGAGAAGAGGCTCACCAAAGCAAGCCAAGAGCAAAACTGCAGGCTGGCCAATCCCTGAGAGCCCTCGTAACCATAATGCCAAATAGTGAAGATGCAGGGTAGACACACATCAGCAGTGTAGATGCTGTTTAAAATGTCTTTACCTCCAGAAGTTCATCCTCTGGTCGAAGCAGCCCATGTTTTGCCACCGGCCCCTCAGGAGCCACTGTGGAAATGTAGTGATGTCCATCAAAAGAGTCCAGTTCCACGCCGAAGCGCATTGTGTGTATTGGGAGAAGCTGCAGAAACAATTTTATGGTTAGACTCATTGTGGTCACTACTGAGTATAACTGGGTGAGATTTAATACACATCATGATATTTCAAGGGTTTCTTCAAGATGCTAAAACACAGACGATTAAAATGCCACACAGTTTTTTACTAAATGAACACAAGGATGGAATACGTCTTCTTTATATGCACTAATATTATGCTACATTTTTTATAAAACACTTGAAATTATTAAAAGCTATTAAAAGAATACATGTGACCAACTCGTTACCATCTCCAGTATATATTATGATTAAATTGATCCTACTAATTAACAAACTAATGAATCATCTATTATGCCTTTCCCACATTACCTTAGAATACTTCTGCAGCTCAATGTCATCATCTATAACAGGGTCAAGCTGTACAACCTGTAAAAATTAAAACGCAAATAAAAGTAAAAAATAAAACAAAACTACAAAATCTAAAAGTTCTCCATAGACGTAAACTTAAAGCAGTCAACATACTCCATTTATGGTAAATAAACCCAAACAATAGTGTGTCAGCACATGAACTCAAATCCAATAGGAGTCAACTGAGGCAATCTACAGCCAGATTTAGCTGGTCGATCAAACATCTCTTATCACAGCATGCGTAAGTGCTAGCGGTTCTTGCTGATGTGCAGTTTGCTTCATGTTTAATTGAGAGCCGCACTTAGCATCTGTTAACATTACTTCCCCTACATTTTTGCTTACCATAACATCGTAATGTGGACCGAGAGCCTGCTCCCATTTAGCGCGAAGCTCCATCTCCGTCAGCGGGGCTGGCTCTTGCACTACAACACACACAATAATGAGAGCAGCGTTTAAAGTCAATTACCGCCATTTGGGTGCCCACTGTCCGTGACAAAGTGAGTGGAAACGTATGACATTAATGTCAGGTGCCGCATACTAGCATGGGATTGATGTCAGGCTGACGGATGAATATAATCAGAGGGCCGAGAGTGCGCCGAGGGCAAGAGTTGAGAGAGGAGTCAGCGGTGATACTGCAGAAAAAGACAACGGGACGCCTGGGAACAGTATCGGCTGGAAGCCCAAAGGGCAATGGAGGCAAATAAATGGGTGGAACAGATTTTATGGGCACTTGTGACCCTTAACTATGATATGGGGCAGAAGTAGTGGAGGGTTACAGAGAAATATGCTTTGGCTATGAAAAAAAAAGTTATTCTGTAACCTAAGCGATAAATTTAACAAGACACTTACCACTACAATTTGATCTCCTTTTAATACTAACAACAGACTCACATTAACTATATTGAATATTAAATATGTAGCTAAAAATAATGGTGAATAGTAATGTAAAATGAATGAAAAATAAACTGCTTTTACTTGAGTTTCAGGCCCTGCTGTGGACTGGTACGCTAAAGCACGTTACAGTAAAAAGTGAAGTCAGTGAGTGAGTGAGAGCGAGGGATGTAGACCTGATTAAATTAGCATTTCTAACGCCTCACTCACAACACCATTCATCACAAATGTTTGACTACATTAATACAGCAATGCATCGCTTCCACACATGGGACGTCAAACCCCAGCCAACATCTGCAACCCAGGTGGAGCGCACAATGGAAAATATGGAGAACTGGGGAAATGTTGATCACGGCAATGGCTTGTTATGTTTATGTAACAGGAAAAACTGCGCTGACACTGAGAACAAATGTCCACCGCCCATCCAAACGTCACTCAACATTTAATAGAGGACATCACATGGGAAAAGTTACTCCAGACCCACAAAAGTTTAGTTAAATGAGGTTTTACATAGTACTTCCTGTGGTTTTTAACTGCTGTGGGCATTTCTGGAGCAACGGCGGACTATAATTATACCAGCGTGGACCGATTGTCACCACTTCTTTGTGATTGAGCGCTCTTGCTGTCAATTTCGCAATAATTTTAATGGGTCGAAACCGCCGGTGTGACAGAACTTGGAAAAAGCACAGAAAACCCGGCAGCAACTAGTCCGTGTTGTCCACATTTTTTTAACATTAGGGCTGAAACACATCTGTTTCCAGAGACTTTCAACTTTACATGACACAAAAGAACCCATATAATGGCACTTCCAGGGTAGTTATCTTTAAAATCGACGGGTGAAATTCAGCGAAACCTCTCAGTTCGCTCTTATCAAATGTCACGTCAGTGTAGCAAAACAGTCGCGCATTATCCATAAAGAAAATATTTAAACATCTACACGCTCACATGGCAATATAATTTCTTAAGACCACAGGGAAAAAGGCGGGAGGTGAAAGCATGATTAAAGCGGTGTGTGTTTTGACTCGAGGGCGGCTATCGTTTTACACGTGCTATGATTCCAGCTTTGGGAAATGAGTCCCTGACAACCAATCATTGTTATCCCAGGCATGTATTGGCCCAGTGCAACAGAACGCTTTATTTAGGAGTTTGGCAGGTACCAGGTCTTGTCCGGATTAATTAGGGCAGAATGTAACCAGAGCTCCAGGCTGCTTCGGCTACAGCCAAGGCCCGCTCTTCCGCTTCCAGGCCGCCTATCTCCATATTTATATCTGCCTGCTAACATGACTGAAACAATGCCTGCTAAGCTCAGTGTGGAAGCTTGCCTGAATCTGACCTCCATCCAGAGGGGAGCGCCAAGGATCGGATTCGTCAGTATTAAGCTTAAAGTACACTTGGGTTTTATTTGTATGCTTGGGTGTGCGTACAGTGTGGTTTGTTTATACTGTATTGTGTATCGTGCAGTCCAATTTTGGTCAGTGTGCTCAGCTTCTGTAAAATGTTTCGTGCCAATTAGTTTGTCAAAGAGGAGGACACGCTGTTGTTTCACAACAAACTACTTGAGACCTTAGTTATCAAACTATATTTATGGGAAAAACAAAACAGGGAAAAAAAATAAATAAAAAAATAAAAATGATAGGCTCTGAAAATTAATAACAGCTTAATAAACTTTAAACATAAACTGATTAAATTTTGTTCTATTTGCTAAAAGAAAAGTCTTTGTATCTTAAGTAAATTTATCTTGATTTAAAAATTGTAAGATTAGTCAGTCGGTTACAAATTTAATCTAATTAATTACATGATGTTCAAATAGATTTGGCTGTGAAAATACCCCAAAACATAATGTAAAGCCATTATTGTGTAAAATGGTAAAAGTATTGATAATTTGAGCAACTTCTCTGTATTTTTTTGTTCATGCAAAGGAAGTCATTGGTAACCAAATCAGGTTGGTTACCAGCATTCTTCTTTTTTTTATGTTCCAAAAAAAAAGTAATACAGGTTTGCAATGATATAAGGCTAATTAAATGATGACAGAACCTTTCTTTTCGGGTGAACTATAATTTCCTAAATAAATAAATAAAATAATACTCTAAATAAGAAACTACCAGTAGTTGGCAGTAAATGCATTTATAAGAAAATAATTGAAGTGATTCATTCATTTGATTTGTTCAAACCACTGATTCATTCAGAGGTGAAGTAAATTGCTCTCTTTATGAATGAGCCATTGAATCATTATTTCAGTTGATTTGTTCAAAACGTGAATTCATAAAATCATTTTTTCTAAAGTTTATAAAATCGCATTTGCGCTGTTCAGGACAAAAACATGATGTGATATTGCCCTCACTGCTCGTGCGATATCAACTATAATATGACATAAACATTAGAATTTTCAAACATTTGAATTTTCAAAGCAAAACACCAAATCATGCTAATTACGAACAATCATTCTTATTAATAAAGTCAAACAAAAATAAAATGCCGTTCTTTACCCATTTAAAATGGTATTTCAAGTTGTTCCACAAGTAATACAAGTATGAAAAACAGTAAACACGTTTTAACCAAATTTAATTAGTCTTTTAACACAATATTTTTGTAAATAAAGGGGATTTACTATTAAAATGAAAAAGAAATATTGTGTGATTATTTCTTTTTAAAATAATTAAGTTTTATTACTTTCTAAACAGTAGTGGAAGTAGAAGCCTATTGCATACATTATTCTAAATAATAGTAATATATTTCTGGCACAACACCTAAAGTGAACTTTTATTTTGACAGGTTGCCGTGAACACCTTAACATTTCGGTGTGTATATATGACGATGCTGGCTTTACTCAAATGAATCGGTAAAATGCACATGAAGTCACTTTCAGAGCAGTTCTGGAGATGTTATTCATGTCCTTACTGAGATGGCAGATGCAGTCTCACACAGAGACTAGAAGAACATGCAGGATTCGTATTTGAATTGAGTGTCACAGCTATATATACTGACACTAGTCCATATAGCAAACTTAAGGCTACGTTCTGTTTTTAAACTGAATTCAGACATTCGATTTCTGCATCGCAGAAATAACGGGTACTCGGTTCCACCGGTACTTAAAAAAATACTGGTACGTGACTTTGTCATTTTTGGTTAGTACCGAAGTACCGGGTCTTTTGACAACACTAAAATATTAGACAAAAACTCATTCAGGGGTATATCAGCATTTTATACAGGCTACATCATGCGGTTGATGAGTTGCTGCCCTGCATCTTGTGTGTCAACAGTCAACTGTATGAAGTATACGATCACGTAACAGTCTGGGCCGGTGTGTTAATTGCGTTAAAATATTTTAAATCCCGTTGTTTTCCCATGTGGAGTCAAGTGGAGTACTTTTAATGATGGATGGATGCACTTATTTGGGCTTCGAAATCTTGACCTCCACTCACTGCCATTATAAAGCTTACTCATAAAACATACTAGTAATGACGTAAACTTGGAAGTTTCATTTCCTGCATGAGCACCCAAGCTTAACACATTAATAAAAATCCAATCAAAACCAAGTGACGGAAGTTTTTACAAGAAGAGAACAACTGAGGCCGTGTAAAGTCTATGATATCAGCCACATTGTTGAGCACCTATATGTGAGTGAACAGAAGTGTTTGTGTGTTGTCTGAACTCACTTTTCCCCTGCAGCTGTTGTTTGATCCCACTCAGAGCCGGGTCCATAGACTCCACCACAGAGCCCCTCTGAACATCCGCCCGCGCCTTGATCTCAGACGATCTCTTCAGAGACACACGCGACGACTCTCTCTGGACTGCACCAGTATTTAAACATACACACTTAATTTTGAATCAGCATGCATTTGTAACCAAACACAATTACTTATAAAAGACAGAAGAAGTATAGAAGTATGTTTAAGACTTCTGAGGATCATAAAACCATATTTGTCAGTTTGTCATAGTGAAAGCTAATAATGTCAAGTAGGCCTCAAATTTGTATTTTTACAGCAATAAGAGCTCCAATAAAATTGACTTGAAATTTAAACACCTTTCACACGTCAACAGCATGTCTGTCTTTGACCACCACAAGCAGATTTTTTCCTATATCCTGTTTCTGAAAGGAGGTCCCATACAACCTTTATTCAGGTGTTTGCTGAAAGCTTGTGGTTTTCCTGATCAAATGCTGTCAATTCATATATACATATGTATTTCTTTTGCAAATGCGATATACATTTTAACATCTAACATTCAAAAGTATCTCATATCCATAAAATATACATTTTAGTGCTGTCAAGCTAATAAACGCATCCAAAAAATGTGTTTACATAATATACAAGTGTGTATTGTGCATATTTATTATGTAAATATAAGTACAGACACATGCATGTGTATTTAAGGAAAAAATTGTGTTTATATTTTATATAATAAATATTTATATATAAATTATATACAATTATAATTTATATGTAAATACACTGTAAATATTGTCTCGGTATATACAGTATATACATTAGGCATATACACAGCATACAAGTATATATATTATATAAAGAAAAACTTATTTTAGATGCGATTAAATCACAATTAATCATTTGTCAGGAATATAATAATAATAATAATAATAATTATTATTATTATTATCATCATTAT
>JAUCMT010000053.1:6451824-6469190 GCA_032357475.1 Enteromius thamalakanensis
ATATATATACACATACATACAAACAACTAAGTGTGATGTTTCTTAAAAATTTTAAAAATGGAACAAAATTATATTTTTAAAAAGGGCATAAATAAAACGTTTCTATAGACGAGATAAAATAGGGCTGACAACAAAAAATTGTAAAATTAATAAAGATGTTTACAATTAATCATATTAAATCAATTCACAATTTAATACTTACTTTTAACACAGTTTTAAATACTTGTCTGCATAGATAAATTAAAAATAAATACAATTTAATTGTTCAATTAAATAAAAACAAGTATATTTAAATATTACGCTTAACACAAAATTAGCATTTTTAATTAGCATAAATTAAATGTGTACAAACACACTTGCAGTATTTATTGTGTTTATTAGTGCATATAAATTACGGATGACAAATAGATTCAAAAATGTATATTATTTACAAAACATGATAATTTATTATTAATTGCAATACTAAATATATTAAATTAAGTACATTCATATAATTTGCTTAAAATGTAAATATTTTGATTACAGCAAAAACAATCAATCAATTTAAAATTGATTAACAAAAGTTTTGCCAAAAATTACTGACAACCCTAGTATAAATACTAATAAAATAATAATAATAATAATAATAATAATAATAATAATAATAATAATTATTATTATTATTATTATTATTATTATTATGTTTAAAAAATACATTGTTTACTCTTTTTATTTTTTTAATTGTAAATCATTTATTTATTTTTATTTTTTTAAGACATCACAATAATCGTCAGTACCACATCTTGGCCAAGCCTTCTGTACACTCTACTGCCTTCTGCGTTTGTGGTGTTGAGTCATGTTTGCGATAAAATCTATTTTATTTTATAGAGCGCAACAAACAGACACTTAATCTGACTTATAAACAAGTTCAGCGGCACTGACTACTTTGTTGACATCTGGTGACAGAGAGTTTGGCTCGGCAACGAGCAATCAAATAAAAACCAGACTTTTGCTCCATTAAACACAACTCTGAAATGGAACAGCACACAAATTAAATCAAAGTCTGGCTATGATATGCAGGACATGCTCCCAAATTAAGGATCTTAAACATTTCAAATCGAAAAAATAAGCAGAAATACACAACCAAGCTTGCAATGGTAAGACCAAATCAAAACGGCTGTCATTTTTCCAGAAAGAGGAAATCTCTGCGTGTATTCGCTGTTAATTTGAGAGCGGTTGGGTTAGGGTACTTAATTAAAGTAGACGAGAGGGAAGCGTTGTGTTTATTGTTGAAGGTTTAGGTTAATGCAGTTCATCTACTGGCTGTTGGTCTTTCCAGCCTCATTTTCCTTTTCTTCCGAGTTTATTTCTTTCGGTGGTACAAAGGTCTTTCGAATGAACCTGAGAAAGCTTGCGCATTTCGTTCTCTTTCTGTTTTTGGTTTAGACACGTTCAGATTATAACAGGATGTTTTAAGGGCTTTATTTTCCTGAGGATCACATTATAACAATGTGAACAGGACAAATAAATACACTCTTAGTTTAGGCAGGTTAAATCAAGATAATTAAGCAATTTGTCATCATTTTTGTCACTGGATTTGATCATCATTTGTCTATCTCATCAAATATAAAATGTCAATATAATCTAAGGGCAGTTTGTTAGGCCTCAGTAAATACTGGACTTATTTAATAGGTAAAACTAAACCTTAAAACCATGTATAATAACATGCTGCAGTTCTAATCAAATATGTGAAGTCTGATGCCGTGAAGTTTAGTCACAGAAAACCAATAGCGATTTTTGATGTTTGATTTGATGTTACTGCCATCCAACAAGTGCCACAGGTGCCATATTTAATTTTTAAACCATCAAGCTATGGTTTCAAAGTAGCTTCCCCAACTATAAGAGATACAAAGTCCAAGTTACGCACAGTGGACAACACAATGCAGTGACCGTACCGTCTGAACGGGTCCAGATGTGGAGAGTCGGGGTTTGGCCGCAGTGTCTCTGGCCACCACCAGCTCCACTCGGTCTCTCTGTTGCTGGAGGAGAGCAATGGCCTGCTGCTGTGTCACGCTCTGATCCAGAGGAATCCCATTAATCGCCAGAATTTGATCGTTCTCCTGCAATCTTCCATTCCTGGAGATAAGAAATATCATTATTATTTTCCAAGTGATTAATTTGGTTCCTGCTTTACACTGAGTGTCTCTAAGCACTTACATAGTAACCAGACGTTTCTGTTACTACACACATTGAACAACACTCAGAATGGTATGTTTAAGTACAAATGTGTCACAGGACATGGGTAACAACACTTTTTTTTACTTCTCTAAGTACACTGTGGCTACATAATACGTACACATCTAGTTACTATGCAAGTACACAGGTATTAGGGACACAGTATAAAGTGTGACCCCGACCTAAATCAACATATATTTGCATAATGTAACGTGCACAGCAAGAGGGATGGATTTCTGAACAAACCTGTCCGCAACACTGCCTTGTTGCACCTGTCTGACGAACACACCGTGACTGCCGACCCCCTCCGGTCTCAGGCCGACCACACTGAAACCCAGACCTCCGGACAATGGCTTCTGCAGGCTGATGAGCTCTGTCTTTCTTCCCTGAGTTAAAAATAAAATAATTCACAGTAACTGTATAAACAACCAAAGCATAGCCGAAATTATGTTTACTGTATGTTTAATATTGATTAAATCTAATATTATAGTTCGTATTTGGCACTGTAAATAAAACAATGTTTATGACATTGAAAAATAACATAAAACACATCCCACCTTTGCCGCTGCGTGTATCCATCTCTGGATCTGCTCAGAGGAAGCCGTGTTAGTTGAAGCTGTGCCGTTAGACACCACGGATCCCAGGCTGCTGGACGGACGACTCGCGCTGACGATCAGCTGACCCTTCCTGGAGAAACTGAACTCGGTGCATGTGTCCGGAGGCAAGATGTTTAACTACAGAGCAGAGAGGACAGAGTCAATTCTAAAGCTATACTGAAAATAAAATGTACTAATTATTGCTACTACAACTAAGTGCGATTAATAATAATAACTAGATGGATGTGTTAGACAAAATGCTTAAATGAATTAGTTTAAAATGTAATAACACTACAAATATAATAAAAACAATAATGCCTACTTAGAAATAAGTTATTAAACATTGAATAATAATAATAATAGTTGAATGCATGAGTTGGGTAAAATGTTTCGAATCTGTTTAGACAAATATAATTACAAAATTAAAATACAACGTTGTTAAACAAAGCTTATATTATTATAATTATAATAAGAAATATAACATAATAGGAAATGATTATTATACCAATAAAAACAATAAATGCGACAATTATAAATTATAACAATTATAAATTGTCTTTGAAATACATTTTCATAATATTAACAAATATTACTACTACTACTGTTATTATTATCACTACTGCTACTATTACTAATGTTATCGTCATCAGCAATAATAACAACAACTTAATGCATGTGTTGGATACTTAAATGTTTTAAATTTGTCATTTATAAAAATACAAACTGTTTAAACATGTTTTAACAAAATACCAATGTTACAAATAATTAGTATTATTAATAAATATTATACCAATAATAACAAAAACAACATCATTAATAATGCCTAGTAATTTTGTTTCATACATTTTGTATTATTAATAATAATAATAACAATAATTATAAAAACTAGTAGTAGCAGTAATTTAATTTATGAGTTCTATCAAATTATAATTAATTACGAATTGGTTATAAATTATTACAACTTTATATATAAATGTATAATATAATATAATTAATTACAAATAAGTATTATTTTTACTATTGTTATAACAATAACACAAACAACAACAATAGACAGACACACAAATAAAGCCACTGAATCAAGCAAAATTATTGTATACAAATTTGTATATAAAAACCGGACCGCTAAATAAAAAATAAAACAATTCATATAAACCATTAAATCATACAGCTTGTCTGAATAATTTGGGACGAACCATGTGCTGTAAATCTAAAAGATAAAACAGCCCACAGAGGAACAGTCATGTCCTACAGGCAGAGGAAAGGAAGGAAAAAACTTAAAGTGAAAAAAAAAAAATCAATACATTCCTCTGCAGTATTCGCTAGTCCCAACAGGTAATGTATTAATGACCTTTAGACTCTTACTGTGGGAACGTATCAGTCTTGTGCTTATTTAGTCCGGGCTGACAGAGCAGGTTCCAGCCTATTTCATCGATACATCCCCGACAAGGCAGTTACTCAAACTCAGACAGTAGATATTAAGGCTTGATAGAAACTCCGGCTGTTGCCCGCCTCGACGTTCTTGATGGGTTTTTCACCTGACGCATTCATAGGCACACGTCTGACCTTCCCAGCACTTAGAATATGAAGGCGAGCTTCCGTTATTGCCATTATCTTAATTTGGTGTGCGGATTGTTTATTGTAAAGAGGTTTCTTGTGTCAATAAAAACTCAGACTGAATACAAATAGGGACGAGGGACATTCAGCATCACGAGTGTGTGGATGAGAAATAAATACACACCAGTCTCCATACTGGGATGGGATGCAAAGTTATAAGTTATTTGAGTTTAAATAAATGACATGATTTCTATGCTGATCTGGTATTATGAATGCACATTAACATAATCCGCTTTATCTGACCTTGGAGACTCTTTAACGTTTTAATGTACTGAAACAAAAATGAAAAAAATAAAGGATTTCACTTTCAGCAAAGACATTTACTAAAACTCTACCATTATATGATCATTAAGTCAATTCAAAAAGCTAACAGTGCAAAAAAAAAAAACATCAAAAACAACTAGAAATCAATTATTTCCAATGCAACTCTCACAAAATGTAAAAAATCTAGTTTGATATAGAATCATAAATTGAAATAATTGGAAATATATTGAACTTTGATTCTCATTTTCATATTTCAACACACCAGAATTGCAAAGGCTCTCATATTTGTATTTGTATACAGTAGGAATTAATGGAATATTTTTTTCCATTTACTCTATATGTAGATATTAAAGGAAAGTGCCACTTTTTAAAAATAGGCTCATTTTCCAACTCAGAGTTAAACAGTTTTACTGTTTTTGAATATAATATAATATAATATAATATAATGAATATAATGAATAGCAAATATACAGTCATGGTCAAAAGTATTGGCACCCTTGGAAAATATACTGCTCATTGACCCATTTTTGTGTTGTTTTTGAATTATTATAAGGTTGGAAGACCCAAACATGGCCCATTATAAGATTTCTAACAGAGTAAGTCACATATTGATTTTTTTTTATCTGTTGGTATTTTATATAATCCATGATGCCATGTGTCTAAACAAGATGTCCAGGACCTCCAGCAGAAATATAGGCCCACAACATCAAAAATACAGCAGTATATATATCATTGTACACAAGGGGTACTTTTTATCACTAGCCGGGCCAACGCACTTTTTTTCCACTATCGGGTCGACCGGTTCTTTTTGCAGAACCGTTTCATTCCGCACCGATCCGAGCCGGCTGGTACGGTACTGGTTTAGTTTTCCACTGCGGGGCTGATAATGGATCTCTTTGGAACGCAATTCAAACACATCAGTCTTTGCCGTGGTAACACAAATGTTTACATATGACAAGAGGTGTAAATAACCACTGTGTTATGAAGGATAAACTGAAATGTACATTTTATTACAAATTTTTGTTTAGATTGCTCAAAATAGCGCGCTTAGCAAGCTACGGAAAAGCTAGTAGGCAGGGAACAGACAAGCGACGTCACACAGATGCACTTTATTAGCACGGTTGATTCATTCTGGGCCGAGAACGGTTAGTAATTATGCCGTGCCGTACCAGGCTCACGTGGAAACACAACTGGAACTGCTCCTAACAGTTCGTAGAACCGTTCGACCCAACAGTGCAAAAGCGGCTCTTGTGTTCACCAAACCCATCTTGAGTGTTTGCTGTTAAAAAGCTCATTTTTTTGTTTCATCTGATCATAGAAGCCATTCTTATTTGTAGTTCCAGTCCTGTCTGACAACTGAACATGCTGGAGATTGTTTTTGGATGAGTGAGGATCATTTTTCTTATTGTTGGGGCTTTTTGACTAATTTTTTAAAGGTTTTCTGACCCTGAGACTCAACAATTTTCCATCTGTGGTCCAAGAGTCTTTAGCCACCTTAAAATCTACTCCTCAGCGTGTATTAGGATGATAAAGACACACGTCCTCTTCCAGGCTGTTTCGTAACCTTTTATGTCGATTCGAAACTTTCCCTGATGGTGGAAATGGGAACTTTCACTGCACCAGCTCTTTTCTAATTTGTGAAGCTCTGAAGATCTTTTGCTGCACATCAGAAATATTCTTTGTTTTTTCTGTATTTGTGCTTCGTTTTCCTTCCTATGTATATTTCTGCGAAACGGGAAGCCATGGCTGGATAATTTCATGTTCATAATCACCCTAGAGTGCTGAAAACTGTAAATATATTATACTTATATTTTATTCCTAAGAATTTCTAGGGGTGCTAATAATTGTAAACAGTGTATTTAAGAAAAACATTTATTTCATAATTATATTTCCCCTCATCTGAAATTCTTATTGTCTAGTGAAAGGTTAGATTTTTGTGATTTTTTTTAAATAAAAAATCAAAAGGATTAACAATGCAGTTTAATTTTCACAGACTTCTTTGTTCATATTTACCAAGGGTGACAAAAGTTTTGGCCATGACTATATATATATATATATATATATATAGTATATAATGTATACAGAGAGAGAGAGGAATTTGAAGGAAGTCTGACCTGGTCTTTAAGCTGTTTGACGGAGTGCTGCAGGGTGAGGATGTGGCCGAACAGAGGGCTCTGTAGGGCTTCCTTCAGTGTGCCGAGCCTGTCGCTGTGGGTCCACTCTTCCCTCTGCACGAGCTTGGACTGAAGTCTTTCCAAGGCCTGGAGCACCTGCTGCCGCTCGGAAGCAGACACTGAGAACACACACAATCCAGATATTAATCATGCAAAGGCGGATTAAAGATATAGTATGCTTGCTTAAATCACAAACACGAGTGATACCTGTTGGTACATTCTCATACATTGTTCAAATCTTGAAAATTCAGTGCAGATTGACCTGTGAAAGAAGATAGAATTGGATATTTTTAAGCTTCTTCAAGACACTTTTAAGCTTCAATTTGATTTTAGAATTGCTTTTTAAAATTATTTTATGAATATTATTGACATGTTTCTGATTGAGTCTAATTTCCAATAAAAAATTATATAAAAATTTCAGAAATATTAGTTGTATTTAATGGATGACAGGGACCACATAAATAATGTTTCAATATTGTTATGTAGATAAATAATATATAATATATATAATATAATATATGTATATAAATAATAATAATAATAATAATAATGCAACTATAATAGTTGTTGCTATTATAATTAATGTCAGCAATATTATTTAGTAATTATTTTAAGGCGTCCTTCCTTGTTACAGTGCAATTATGTGTTTAAGTACAGAACAATGTTTATTAACCACATGGACTTATATGGTTAGGGTTTAATTAGTTCATTGCATGTAATGATGCAAAATGTATAGATATTGTTATAGTAAGTACATGTAACATGTATAACAAGGACACTGTAAAATTAAGTGTTGCCATAAAATATCAATTTAATGACCTGTATAAAACATTTTTATATCTATACAGCACACACACACACGTTCAGTATAACTCATATATAGACTTTCTCCTTTTTTTATATATCCAGAAAAATGGGAACCATGCAAGTTATACCCTAGTTTATAAACAATCAATGTTTCCCCAAAAGATGACGATGACAACCTGGATTTGTTTTTATATGTTCAAACAAAAAGACTCAAGTATCGATTTCTACAACCTATTTCTGTTCACGTAAGAAGACAACTAAACAAAAGTGAGAGTTTCTACCTTACTTACCTATGATATTTATGTCCATACACTTTGCCTTGAAGTTAAATCAAAACGTGGAATCCCTCACAAAACCCAATTCTGCATTTCAAGAGCTGTTTTGGGCTGAGATTGAGTCCGGTTCCGTCTGTTTACACCTGCGCGCGCCTCACCTGGAACCAGGAAGTGCGTGATCATTCAAGTTTCGGCGAACTTTATTTAACTTTATACACAAGTTAACAAAGAGCCCATTGTGTATCTGTAACATAAAGAGCCGTTTACATGTGTACTCTTTAAATAAAGCATTATTTATATAATGTCATATAATATAAACGATATAAACAGGTGCATACGCGTAAAACACCCAGTCGCTACTGAAATCAGTGCAAAACTTATTGACAGTCTAAATAAGACATTAACGAATCATTCTGTTAATCGAAACGGGCTTTGTTTTTAAATATCAATCATAAACCATACCTTTGAAAAGACTGAAAATATACAATCTCATACACAAACGTGCTCCTGCTTCCCAAAACAAGCGCTATTATGTGACACAGGCTAGCGCAGTTAGCCGATTATAAAGTTTATTATCAGCATCAAACACCGCGAATAAGTTTAACCGACACTTGGTTTTAAGCGCAAACTTGCTCTAACTAAACAATCGGGTTTTATGAAGCATACGCATAAAGTTAAAGGCGATAAATAACAGAATTTCGAGAGACTTACATGCTATGTGCGCGGCGAATCTAGTGCACTGTATCTTTAAGAGCTCCTGCAGTCACGTGACAGTTCAACATGGCGTCGCGCTGGAGGAGTTTGTTGCGCTTTCGGTCAACAACACAGCCGCTGATAATCTTCACCTTCTACCTGACTGTCCTCCGCTGCCTTGGGGACGATGTAGACAGCTGTGACAAGTTGCAGTTGGGACAGTATCCTTTTTTAAAATCGCCTAAATATGTTGAAATCGTTGAAACAGTATCCGGCTAGCTAGCATTGCCGCTCTTACTAAAGCTTGTTTTTAATATAAATGTACCAATTTAACTTACAAGTCAATATATTACATAATGAGAGTACATATGTTAAGTTTTGTGTTCTAGATTTGTGGTGATGCAGAAACTGTACTCAGTATGACCTACACTGGGTGTAAGTAAATATGGTGTAGAGCTGTTTGAACATTTAGGATGTGTGTTTTATCACTTAAATGTTCAATTAATTACATTTCTATGTCTATAAGTGTCAAACCGATTGTTCACTGATTGTCTTATGGTGGCTCATGTCTGTCATTCATCCAGCACTTGAGGAAATCTCTATGACTTGATTTCTTCTTGACAGTGCTCAGATATGTGTGTAAAGAGCCCAAAATAGATGATGCAACTCAAGAACCAGAAAACTGCAAAGACCGGTTGGCTTGGGGTGGGTCAGCTTTGCAAATCTTTGTTTCACTATTTAAAATGCTGTGGAATACATATATTCATAAATATAGCTATAGAAATTAATTAATTTTTATTATAAAAAGAAACATTTTATTATATAATATTATACATTTATTTATACATTTTATATAAAATATAGATTATGTATAATTTTTTATAATTACGTGATCAGTATAGTGTGAAATATAATTTAATACTACAATTTCAAAATAATGTGTAATAAATATGACATGTATTTTAAATATGTTACACATTTATATTAAATATCATACGTTATACGTTATAATTCTTTTTTACTATTTACACAATACAATATATTTACACAATATATAAAATTATGTAATATATTATGCAATTTAATACTTAATGTATTATATATAACATTATATATAATATAGTTATATAATTATAGCCTAAACTGTAATAATACATTTTAGACTGTGTAATTTCGTTATAATGTAATGTAATTATGTATTATAATTATTATAATAATTGTAATATTTTGAATAATACTTTGAATCATTTTAATGTGTGTGTGTGTGTGTGTGTGTGTGTATGTATGTATGTATGCTTTTATTATTATATATTATATGAACATTTCTGTATATTTAATTTTTATTTGTTTATGTTTCATAAAAATGTCTATAAAGCCAGAATATGCCACTACGTGTCACTACATGATTGTAAAATCAGGAGTGTAAGGCTGTGTTTCATTGCAGTGGAATGTCTACCTGCTCCAAACATCAGCTGTCATCTGTCAAATGGAACGCAGTTCAAATTCAGCGGTGAAGAGGTCGGCTTTAACAAAAGCATCCAGTGTCGAAATGTGTAAGTCAAACTTACTTCGTCTATATATTATTCATATTATGTAAATACCTTTAAATAACATGGATGTGTTTTGTGTGACATTAGGAGTGGTTACTCGTACAAAGTAGCCGTTGCTCTGTCGCTCTTCCTGGGATGGATTGGGGCGGATCGGTTTTACTTGGGATATCCAGCCTTGGGTAAGACAGTACTACTTGACTTTTATTATTGGTCCATCTTTATAGACACTGTGAGATTTAATGATAGGAAAGTCAAATCTGCAAATGTTGCAAACCAGATTCGAACTTGGCTAAATGTGCAAGCTACTAGGCCATGGATCCAACGTTGCATTTTTCTCTCTTTGTGTGTGTGCCGTAACCTGAAATCCCCTCTTTCTGGCACCCATTTACCCATCAATAACTCATGAAAATATATCATGCTTGTGACCACAGGGGACCTTCAGCACAGACAGAATCAGTGCTGGATGTTCTGCTGCTGACATCATCACTTGTTTCCTTTCCAAGGACACACCTTTTCAACAGATGTTCTCTGAATAAGAATCACACGGACTGATGTTTCTTGCACTTGTTGATTTGAAAAGGCAGATATGGACATTATCTCACACCAATAATTATCATGGCCATTATTATGATATAATTATAGATTAGTGGGTTGATAGATATGTGTTTGTATTTATATATACATAATAAATTGACACAGTACCCATACATATATTATGTAAACAAAAACATATTTCGGATGTGATTAATCACAATGAATTAACTATAGCTCATAGTTGTATTATTTATTTTAGTTTAGGGTTTTTCATTTAATATTTTATGTCAGCTTTATTTAAATCGACAAAAATTAAGTTCTAAGAACAACACTGATCTATTTTAGTTATTTATTCATTTTTACTATAATGCAATAAATAATTACCACATTATATTACTGAGAATCAGCTTAGGGAACAATCAGAATTCTATAAAAACTGGTATTTATTATTGTTCAGAGGAAAGTGTTTAATTGTAATGCAAACAAAGACTTTTTCAGCAATAAAAAAATGCTCTTGAATTTACAGACATGTAACCTCCTTCATCAACCATGGCTTTAAAGCCAAAAAAACAACTTTGATTAAAGACCGGTTATTAAAGTGTTTTTCTGGCCTTTCTGTGAGTCCGAAGACCTTCCCCTTTCACAACGATATTAGCAATCCCCATCAGATCCACGCCTGTTTTGAAAAATAAACCCCTGAGAGAAATCCCAGCACACGCTGACGTCATAAAATGGTTTCCTAGGGCTTTTAAGGAAAGGTACATGCTGTTCACACACGAGGCCAAGACTAATAGTCCTTACAGAGCGCTAGATTACGAGTGAGAAACCCACCAATGACCCCTTTTTTTAGAACACCTTGCTCTTTTTTGGCACCAGCTGTTTTAACAAAACGAATCAGCGTGCGGCAACTAATTAACTAAAACAGTTCTCTCCTTTACCATCAGATCTCATGGTGTTCGGCTATCCCATAGTGCAATTATTGTCATCGCATGCAGATGAGTTCAAGCCGTACGTCTAAATCCCAAGGGCGGGATACAGCGGGAAGCTCCGTCTTTCTGCCTCTCTCCACGTTTTAAGGACTTCCTGATCAATTAAGCACCTGCTTTAGGACAAAAGGGCCTGGGCGTTTGAAGGTCCCCCTTGTTCCCGGCTTCTTTGTGAACGGCAGGCTCACACCACGCTGGAGTCAGTTGTATAGATGTGTTCATTGAGAGCGTAATGGCCCAGCAGCTCTGAGGTCAGTCCAGACCAGGTGTGACTCAAAGGAAGACCTGGACTTGTTGAGAAGACATTCTGCAGGTGGCTTTTTTGATATCCGTCCTGGAATCAACATGCCTAAACCCCTCAATGACCAATTATAAGAAATATTAGAGATGATTAGCAGCGATTATGTTTGAATCGCAGGATGGAAGGGGGGATTTAATTGACTGCAGATCTCCTGATGGTGTTTTCCAATGGACGTCCAAAGTAGGCCTGCTTAAATTGAAACCAAAATTGTTTATTTTGTGGCAATTATGCATGGATATTAGAAACCTTAACTTGGCTCATGAATATTAATTTGCTGGAAGGCATTAAAGGACCGAATTTGACCTTACAGCCTTGCACAGTGGTTTGAAACCTTCAACAGCAGTCTGCACTACTGCAAGCATGAAAGAAGAACACACTTTGCCCTCAAAATTGTTTTTCTTTGTGGTCATACAGGGAAGCCAGAAAGAAAGTGTGTTTGGACACAAACTGGTTATGATGGGAGGCTTTGTGGTACAGTGTGTTCTTGGTTAACATGTGGATCGCTTTTTGTTTGTTTTTTTAGGCCTACTGAAATTTTGCACTGTGGGGTTCTGTGGAATTGGAAGCTTAGTGGACTTCATGCTGATATCCATGCAGGTAAGGCCTTTGACCCATGCATGCCTTTTCTTCTGCTTTTTTCTTAAGGTTTGATCCATTTTATTCTTTTGTTTTGGTTACTGATGCCTAACATGCCACTTTTTCTTTTTGATTGGCTGTAATTGGGTGTAATTTTGATTTCACCAAGGGTAGAAAGTGTATTTGATTTTGGAAATGGGCTTTTTTAAAATGTTATTTGGTTACATGTTTTATTTGTTAATTAAATAAATGTATTTTTTTTCTTAAGGAAACTATTGTATTTATTGCATAGTAAAACACAAACAATATTTTTTTATTTATAATTGTAGAATTATTTTTTTAATTTACCAATACTTAGATTTGGGGGGAAGGTTGCGTAACGGACGTTTAACTATTAACTACACCTTTGGTGTCAAATGCAGAAAATAAAGGCTACTTTAATTTTGAAGGGAATGCGTCGATCCCAGATCTACATAAATGCATCAATCTTTGCACAAATCATTCGTGATTTTGTGGCCAGTCTACTCGATGGAAGAGAGGGGCGGGGTCAGCAGAGCTCATTAACATTTAAAGCAACATGGACTAGAATGGCTTGCTTTAAAACAGAACTGATTTTGACAGAATAAAGGTGTTTTTTAAACAACCATTAAGTATGTTATAGACTTTTCATTAAAGAGCTAGTTCACCCAAAAATGAACATTCAGTCATTAATTACTCACCCTCGTGTTGTCCCATACCCATAAGAATAATTTTTGATGATATCAGAGAGCCATCTGTCCATCCATAGACAGCAACACAACTGAAATGATCCCAGAAACATTGGTTAAAAAAAGTGCATGTGACATCAGTGGTTCAGCTTGTTCTATAACATTCATTTAAATTGCTTGATTATTTTTATTTATTTATGGTGAAATATGATTCAGTCATTTCTTCAAATGTGCGATTCAGGAGCTATCACCACTGTGCTGCTTGATCAAGACCTTTATTAAATATACAGTAAGTCACTTACTAAGTTACATTTAGCATATTAGGGCAGAAATTAGGGGAGGCTCTACACCCACAATCCTCTAAATGAGCTGCAGACACAGAGACTCAGCACTGACTTGTACTTGAATGCTCGTGTTTGTATTCAGTGGCACCTGTGTCTCTCCTCCGGTGCCTCCAGCACTATGAAAGGAGCTAATGAGAGCGCGGTTTGTTTTCGCCCACCGCCTCCTCCTGTCCAGAGTCGCACGCTCCCACAGGACTCCCCTAACCCCTATTAAAGGCCCCCTACACCTGACAAGAGAAAAAAGCCACTCCATTTGTCATCTTGTTAGGCCTAACCTCACCCACTCTGCTGTCATTAAAGCTCACGGGTCTGAATGAAGCTATACATGAGAGACGTTTGCTCACCGCTGCCACTTCCACGCACCACAGATGACAGATATTTATGGAAAGCTCTTATGCCTGTTGAAGGATGGCTCCAGGAATCATTATTACACGTACTTTAGAAATCCGCCGGCCGCTGCGTCATATGTTGGAAATGCTTGCATCCCCCGCTGCTAGTGAAAACAAACATTATTTTCTAGATTTGCTGAGCTACTGAACGCTTAGGGGAACAATGAGCTGATGATGTCTTGCGACGTGTTTCAGCATGTTGGAAAAGATCAGAACAGGACAGCGATTCCTTAGTTGCCGTTCGTCTCAAGTATCACGCATCATTATTAAGCTCTATTCTTTAAAATTTACTGTATTCCATAAATATTGTGCGCCTAAAATCCTCCATACCTGGTTCAATTATGCGTAGTCGCCTGGAGCACACTACCCCAAAACAATACCTGTCCGTTCATTCACAATTTCACGCTCCTGCCAGTTTATTATCACTCCTTCAGTCGTTTTGTGTTCCTCCTCGGAAATACCCGCTCCTTCCTAGCTGCAGTGGATAAATAAAGCAAGCCTTTATTTTTTGAAATGGCCATGGTGGCTTTGATTAACAGGGCCACTGCAGTGTTTATTGTTCTCTTAATGTCTTATTGAAGGCCCTGGGAGAGCAATGCTTTTAAGAAGTGCCTCTGGCAGCCAAAGCTGTCACGCGCTAACATTCTCAATTAGCTGTCGACTGTCGGGCCTCTTCGTTTTTTAAATTGTGACACTTTTGATAAAGAGTATCCCCTTCCCTCAGGACCCCATTTGCACACATCGCTCCTCTCTAAAACCCCATATTTTATACACTAAACTACCTTCGCTAAGAGCCACGTCGTCCGGGAAATGCATCTTTGAGAACTAATGAATAAACACCTAGGACAAGTTGCTGTTATTTATATTCATCGATATTCCCTCCTGCAAGTAGCACCACGTTTTGGCCTTTTGAAAGCAATGATGCAAGATTAACGGTGTCGCGAAACTGTAGGTTTGAGAGTGGAGGCATCGAGCGAGTTTGATGTATCGAATGTTAATGGTATTAGAGAACGCGCAACTCTAGTTGACCACCAAACCAATCTAGACAACACTCGGCCGATACCATTGTGAGAGGAAATTGCTTGTATTGGGCCGCTGCCAGATGAACACTAATCTCGATATGCTAGAACACAGCGTCTGTGTTTGGTGGGTGCCTTTCTCCCTCTACCAGATGTGTGTTCTCATTATCGTCCTGTCCCAAAGCTTAGCCGGCAAGGCCAGGTGTTGGGCACGTACACCTGCAGGAAGCCATTACACCGTCTTTGTGCGTCAGTCCAAGCATGTTGCTTGGATAGTAGCTGATCTCAGAACTGGCACAGGCCCCAGTTTGGGCTCTAGGCTCATTGCTGAAGCTCTGATCTGGGGACTGTCCTTTGGGACACTCCTCCTCACCAGGACTCCAAAAGCAACCTCAATTACAACACTGCCTGGGGTTAAACTTAAATTGCCTCCAATTCGGCATTACTGTCTTATAATTCAATTGTACGAGAATGAGCCATCTGAGGAGGACGATAGACCCTACCAGCCCACCTGGTATTCATCATGGTGTAATGTGGAATCATGTAATTGTCTGGTGAAAGATTACATTGTTATGTAGGTCTCCCTACGCTGCTCTGACATTTGAGACTCATTCTGTTTGCTCTGGTGTAGATCGTGGGTCCATCAGATGGGTCGGATTACATTGTGGACTACTACGGGGCACGTCTCACCCGTCTTACGATAACAAACGAGACCTACAGAAGAACACAGCTCTCTCCGTGAAGACACCAGGTGAGCATCTCTTTGTCAAAGCGTTGAGAACTTAATACAAGGTTGGATGGGATAGTTGTGAACAAAACCAGCAGTGTCGAGAGAACCAGACAAGGGGTGTATTGGTAAGTGGCATATTTAAAAAAAAATCTTTCAAAGATTTCTCAATAATGTGCTGAGTCAAGGTCGGTAGTGATCTCGAGTGACCTCCTGGGGTATCAAAGCAAACCGGCAGACCAAGGACACCTTCAGCTGTGCTCTAAGCCCCCGTCCACCGCCCCCTCGCTCTTCTGTTCCCCAGAAGGGGCTCCCTGCTCTGGGGAGAGAGAGCGATTAAATGTCAGACGTGCCGAGAGGACGTTGGGAAAACACGGCGGGGTCGTGAGATTGCACTTATTATGGCTGGCACCAGGGCTGCATCTGTTGAATTTTGTCCTGGCACTCCACACACACACTATTGCAGACATCCCCCGTATCCAAAAGAAAATAGAGGCCGCATTCTAAACGATTCCTTATATCTGGGTCTGTCCCCTATCAGTTTCTGTTTCCTGCCAGTTCCGCTCTCTGGTTAACATTTGCTGCCACTGTGGTAATGGCGGTGACAGGGGTGTTATATCGGAATGGGACCCATGTGGAGACCATTCCTTGCTCTCCCGTGATTCCATTGTTCCAGCATAAGCCGCTGAAGAGACGAGGTCTCCATCCCCAATTCACTACACCTCCTTGTCTGTTTGCCCCTCTTTTCTTCTCTCGTGCTTTCCTAAAAAAATGTAGTTCCTCAAAGCAATTCAAGTCTTCAGTAGAGAATTGTCAAAGAAAATAAGTTAAAGACCAGGTTTAGATATCATCCTTGCTATTTCCTTGTAGCGCGATACAGATGAGTGGGTCTAACATTAGATATAGTGCTATATCAAGACAATCAGTCCATAGATAAAGTGCACCAGATATGGATGATCTACACCTAGATCCAAACCAAGCGATGCAAATTTAAATGAACACCTTTAGACAAAGCAGCCTGTGTATCAAATGAATATAAAAACTCCAAATATTGTATCTAACGGATCAATACCTTGTAGCTTATCTACCCCTAAAAGATGAATTACTATCTTGAAACTTCAAAGGGTTAGTTTACCCAAAAATCTTTTAGTTATTTACTCACCCTCATGTCGTTTCAAACCCATAAGACCTCCGCTGATCTTCAGGACACAAATGTGACCCTAAACCTAAGTCTTAAGTCGCTGGGGTTTATTTGTAGCAATAGCCAAAAATACATAGTATGGGTCAAAATTATTTTTTTATTTTTTTATTTTTTTAAATCCTTAGGATAGTAAGTAAAGATCATGTTCCATGAAGGTATTTAGTCAATTTCGTACTGAAAATATATTAAAACCTAATTTTTGATAATTAATATGCATTGATAAGATCTAATTTTAACAAATTTAAACATGATTTTCTCTGCATTTAGATTTTTCTGTACCCTCAGATTCCTGGATTTTCATATAGCCGTATCTCTGTCAAATATTGCCCTATCCATCCAAATCATACATCAATGGGAAGCTTATTTATTCAGCTTTCAGATCATGTATAAAT
>JAUCMT010000053.1:6469290-6482220 GCA_032357475.1 Enteromius thamalakanensis
TTCAGCTTTCAGATCATGTATAAATCTCAATTTCGGAAAATTAACACTTATGACTGGTTTTGTTGTCCAGGGTCACAAATTACGATGTTTTTGAAGATAGACAACTGAAATGATCCCAGATCTAGAAACGTATGCATTGGTAAAACAGTCCATGTGACATCAGTGAATCAACTTCACTTTTGCGATACTAGGAGAATACGTTTTTGCACAAATAAAACAAAAATAACATACAGTAATTTACAGTAAATATCTTAATTTGTGTTTTGAAGGTCTTATGGTTTTGGAACAACATGAGGGTGCATAATTAATGACTGAGTTTAAATTTTGGGGTGAACTTTAATGGGTAAATAAGATTTAAATATGTGAGGGTTCTGCCCCAACAGCAAGCTATTGTACCCCTTTTAAAACCCTCTGATAAATGTCCTACACCCGACTTAATCCTTCTCCTGTTTTTCTATGTTTCATCCTTATAAATAGGTTTCTCATGTTTACATCAGCTCTGGAACGAATCCAGAAAGGCAAATGATGTTCTTTCTCGTATAGGAAAAATGACACTGATCCATTTTCAGCATTGGAAACGTTCCCTGCCACATGTGTCTTCTCCAGTGTGGGAAGAGACTGATTTATCTTCTGCTTGTGTTATCCTGGACCTGCTCCCAAACACAACTAACTCTTTCCATTCTGCCGTTTCAGGTGGATCCCGACAAGATGACCCACCAAATGTACAGGATCGTGTTGTGTAAATCCCATCTTTTCTTTGGACTTGCCTTTGCCGTATCCAAACACAAAGACACATGGACGTGCCAGACTACGCTATGGGAAAGACTTGCCCATGTCTGGCTCATGTATGTGCTGAGCTAGCGATGGTCTCACCGCTCCAGATCCTTGTATAGCTGTTTTTTTCTCACTGGTCTTCTATCACTCTCTCTCCATCTCTCCATCAATCAGCCTCTTCCTTTGAGTGTCATCCATCTTTTGCTTCTTTTCATTCCCGTCCTACCTAGCTTCCAGATGTGCGATGTTTTGATGTTATTTAAACACTGTAAATAAAGTTTTATTATCATTTTCTGCGCCGTCATGTTTTGTAGTAGAAATACGCAACGCATTGCTTTCAGTATTGGTGTTGACCTGAATTGGCAAATATTAGATGAGTCCATCGTATAATAATATCTATTATCGGTCCAAATCCTTGTAAGATGTCGTATAATATTGGGTTCTAGTAAAAGTTGTCCATCGTAATCCCCTCTGTTCTTCAAACAGTCTGTGTCAGACCAATGTCAAGTGCTCCTTCAATTTTGCCTGAGTGTGTCTGCTTCAGTCCGTCACATCGCCATTAATACAGCCTCCTGTAGAGGCTCTTCATCACACTGAAGTGATTGCGGAGCAGGCCCGACTACGTGTGTGTGCGTTTACGTGCATGCTTCCTTATGAACTGCAGTGTCCTTGCTACAACACGTACGACTCTGCTTGGATATGTAAAAACAGATTTAGCACGTTCCCCAGCGTCTATGATGACGGGTGACCAGTGCTGCTTTGGGACTCTGCCCAAGCTCTCCAGAGCCTGCTTTAGGCATCTCTATAAATCTCCATGAAACAATAGTTTGGACAGCGCGGATTCGCACAGTTTTTAAGATTTGAAAAGCAACTGCATGGTTCAATTTGAAGCATCATTCATGTGAGAAAGGCCCTGAAGTTTGCTACTTAGGATTAGGCATTTGTAAATCCTTAATCGCAAGTATGAGCAATAATAACAATGCCGTTTGAATGGGTTTAGATTAAGTATATCATGTCATACAGCTGTCAGAGTTGTTAAATGTCTACAAGATAACTTTGATCTTTTAATATAAAAGAAAAAAGTGATTCATGTGCAAAATGTTTTCCTAACCCCCTCCGTCCCTTTCTTGTACCTCTTTTCTCCTCCTCACTCGGGCTCTTTTCTTGTTCCCCAGCAGTGCAGGGCTTATCAATAGACCAGCCGGATAAGAGAGCAGAGATTTATAGTGCACTTCCCACAAGAGAGAGCAGCAGCTCTGGGACTGCACCCTCCCTCAGTGCGGAGGAGGCCATTCCTCATCCGGCCCTGGTGTTTTATAGGTGCAACCTCCATCGCTCCCTCTCGGGCCCTTTGAGATGGAGAAAAATTAAGAGGAGGAAACAGCTCAGAGGAGGCGTGGGGTGCTCCCTTTCTTATACCCGTCCAAAAACAACAAACTCCCAAAGGAGGAGTGAAATAATTCTGCATTGCAGACCACATTGATTCCTTATGCAGCTGCATCAGGTGGGGAAATGGCTCCAAAATCACTTATTCCTTCTCTTGTTCACTATTTACAGTATGGTGCGTGCCACATAGTGCATTTTACGGACATAAACTGTGAAATGTGCGAATATTGCCAAAAACTCCCATGTATAACAAATATAGCCTTTATGCTCGTATCAGGCAATTTGATAAAAGGTAATATATCGCAAAATTCTGCAAAGGAAAGTTTTTTTTTTGCATTTAAAGGTCACATGACTTACATAAAAATCATATGATTGTTCTTTAATGCACTAAACCGCCAAGGAACGCCCCATATCCAGATAAATTCTTGCTATTAATGCTTGGATAACCCTTTATTTAAACTATTTATTTATTTCTGTTTTTGACAGATAGCTTTTTATAAAATATCGCGCAAAAAAATGTAATTAAAACTCACTTAATATTGGGTCTGGTGTAAATATGCCGAAGAAAACGTGCTCTATATAATATCCTTTATTGTAAAATTACAATAACAGTTTGGTTAATTACATATGCAGCTTTTTGTTTTGCTTTTAGAGATGATAGGAGACCTCAAAAGACCTTTTTTCTGTATTAAATAAAGCTAAAGCAGTCTATTTCCGATTGGACTGTGCAAAAAAGAGTGTATATTTCACAAATCCGAATAGAAAATGGCAGACACTCCATAAAGTGCTCTATATGTGCGATTTCACAGCTTTAGAGGGTCATGTGGACTCGAAATGTCAAAGGCCTAATGCTGAACTTTGAGTCTTTGTCCACCTGAGGGGTTTAAAACACAGAGACTCAAGACAAAATGACGCTAAACAGCGCAAACAGGAAATGGCTGAGATCATGGGGCCTGTAAGGTTTTCTATAAGTCTGAATGGATGTTTTTGAGGCGATTTGATGGCCTGAGATACTTTTTGGGCCCACTAGCAGTGGTGTGTTTTGACGTGATATGATGTGGACGGGTCCACAGCTGCGAAATCCCACAGTGAGTGCAGCATCTCTGCTCCCTTCCCAGAATTCAACATTCAGTCTTGAAATGTGATCACCAAGAAACCCCTGCCCTGCAATCACCACTTCTCTCTCTGTCTCTCTCTCTCTCGTCTCTAAACGTGCGGTGCATTGAAGTGCAGATGCAATCATGAATGGAGCGCCCATACACTCGCGATATTGACAAGCATTTCTGGTTGACACTGTGCCAAGCAAGCTGTCCTTGTCACTCTCCACAGCCTGTAAAGAAAATGATGAACAAATTCCTTCTGTAACGGAGCTCTGTTATACGATTTCTGGCCTACTTGATAAACACTTTCTGATCAAAGCTTTGCATATGCTAATACAAATAAAGAAAGGCCTAAAATGAAAAACACACACAAGCAATCAGTTAAAATGATTTTGACTGCGCTCATAACTTCTTGCCTTACAGAGACATCTGCCTCACTTGGATATACTGATGGTGTCAAAACAATCTTAGTTTTTGGTTATTGTGCAAAAACAAGCGCAGGTCGTGCAAGTGTGTGTGTGTGACCTTCAGTCCAAGCGTGGTCTTGTAAGCTAATCTGCTTGGCTCCTCCCTCTGTGTGTGTGTTAGTCTGCTAGAAACGAATTGAGTACCGTGTCGTGGCTCTCGACGCAGTCTATGACTCAGCAGAAACGCAGTCAGTCATCGTCTCCCGTCAGCCGCACAGCCCCACTGCAATGAAGCTGTGGACGCAGCACGTCGGCGGAGAAGATTCATGGCGCTGGCGTACTTCACCATCTCACCTCTGAGTCAAAACACCCCGGCGGCGTGGGCAGAGCTCATCCTTGCTGATGGAGACGCCACGGCAGCATAGAGAAATCTTTGTTCCGCCAGCTGTCCCTGATTTTACAAACATTTTACACTCCTCCCCCCACCTTTCCCCATTTCTTCTACAGTACATCCTGTTTTTTTGGCCTGTTCTTGGCTGGGAGAACCCGCGCAAACTCAGGTCCGGCGCTCGCTATAGCTATTCAGGGTCACGCGTCATGTGTGTTTAATCAAAATTCAATTACTGTGCCGCACCACGCTCCAAAACCCCAAAGCCCAGGTTATGAAGTATGATGAAACAGGCCCCGGCCCTAATTGGTTCAGTATGGAGCCAATATCTCCCTAGCATGTTATGATAAATAGCTTCCTGTGCTGGAGGTATGCGAGTCCAGCGTCCCCTCCTCACCTTCTCATGGTCTCCTTCTTTCTTTTTAACTCTCGATTTCTATCTTTCCACAAGTTTCTTACACGACTCTGATCAGTCCGGTGGGATGCAGGTCAAGGTTGTGGTGTTTTTTTTGAGTCAGGCCTGTTGCGAGCGCTGCAGTGCTGCTGTCACGACTCATTGCTGGTCGGCTTACATTTTGATTAGTTTAGAGCTCAAGCCATGAAATGACTGTATTACCATTATATGTTTACAAAAAAAAAGTACTTGTAACAAAAGTAGCGCCATGTTTAATGTCTCTTGTCTAAGGAAAACTGGTAAAACATTATATGTACAAACATATTGTGGTCTGAGGTAAATGTAACATTATAACAAGACGTTTTATTGATGTTTCGTGCTATAACTAGTAGTAAAGTGGAAGAGGGGATAGGTTCACGTGCGTAAATATGGTGTGTGCAAACCAAAAGCAAAGCACATATTTGCATGTAACGGCTCTAGATTACTTGCAGGATCTTTTGTTTTCCATCACTGAATTTAAAAAAAAACATAATTGTGACTTTTTATCTTACAATTCTGACTTTTTTTCATAAATGCGTGATATAACAACTTTCAAACGACTGCTGAAAACCCATCTCTTTCAACACTACTTGACATCATAAAAAAAAACAAAAAAAAAAACTCTCTTTCTGTTTCTAGCCTGCACTTATCTAAACATTGCCTGCTATAGGGTATTAAGTTGCTTTAGCCTCTTTAGGACTAATTGCTTGCTGTTTTCCCCACTTGTACGTCGCTTTGGATAAAAGCGTCTGCTAAATTAATAAATGTAAATGTAAATGTAAATATATGTTATTTCGGGCCACCAGTAACGGTTCTGAAGCAGTTTAAGGGTACGCTTACCACCCGGGTGTCCGGAACCCACGGGAAGTGTGTACTGCATCGAGAACAGCTTGTCTCATAGTGACTGGAACATACAGGCGATTCGCTGGTCCTCCGAGTGGAGCAGGATCCTGAACAGCGGCCTGTTGTATTTGTGTGTCAAGAGACCATAAAGTTTGTGCAAGAAAGGTATCCTGTGGTAAGATGGTAACTGGATTGTCAGGAGCTGGATCTGCTTGGTGAATATGGGAGAGAGCATCGGCTTTGGTATTTTTTTGTTCCAGGGCTGTAAGAGATTTTAAAGTTAAAACGAGTTAAAAACACCTGGCTTGTCGTGGGTTCAGACAATGAGCTTCCCGCAGGTACTGTAAGTTTTTATGGTCTGTTATGACAGTGAATTGATGCTGGGCTCCCTCCAACCAATGCCGCCACTCCTCCAGGGCCAGCTTTATTGCTAGAAGTTCTCTATTACCGATATCGTAATTTTGTTCTGCATCAGAGAGTTTTTTTAATAGAACGCACAGCGATGTAAGACGGGAGGCTCTCCATGCCACTGAGATAAGGTGGCGCCCACTCCCGTGGTGGCAGCATCCACTTCCACTACAAAAGGTGCATCAGGATTTGGGTGAATTAAAATGGGTGCGGTGCCAAAGGCGGCTTTGAGGTGAGTAAAAGCATCTTGTGAGGTTGGACCCCAGGTAATGGTTCGTTTGGCTCCTTTTAACAGGGATGTGAGGACTGAGGAAATTTAGCTGTAGTTTTTTATAAAGCGGCGATAAAAGTTCGCGAACCCCAGAAAGCGCTGCAGCTCCTTTTCGGTAGTTGGAATTGGCCATTCCTGCACTGCAGTCACCTTTTTGGGATCCATCTCATCTCCTTCAAGTGTTATGTAATAGCCTAGGAAGTGCACTCGGTCAAGATGGAACTCGCATTTTTCCCCTCTAAGATAGAGTTGGTATTTCCGGAGCCGTTGGAGAACCTGTTTGACATGCAGGATATGGGTGGTAAGATCTTTTGAATAAATTAATATGTTGTCAATGTATATTACAACAAACTGATGGAGCATGTCTCTGAATATCTCGTTCATAAAACTTTGAAATACTGATGCTGAGTTTGCCAGGCCATACGGCATCACGCAGTACTCATAGTGACCGCTAGGGGTGACAAAAGTGGTTTTCCACCTATCTCTGCTTCTCACACGGATCAAATTATGCGCACTGCGTAAGTCCAGTTTTCACTAGGGAGGGAGGGGTGGGCGCTTTGGAGGCAGGAAAGAAGAGTACATACACAGGACTGCATCCAGGGCGGATCAGAAGCCCTGGCAGGACACGCCGGCTGGACAGTCACTGGAGGTCTGAGGTCACGGGTGCAAACTGACCACCACGACCTGGGCACCGGCCATGGCAGCTCAGTTTATCTTTGAGCAGCGCTGTAGAAAGCCGCTGCGAGCACAGAATCGCCGAGGCCCGACTGTTCAGCCAGCTGATAGTATTCATGGACAAAGTCCTCGAACGGTGGGTACCAGCGAACAAGGGTGAAAAGCTCTGTAGCGAACGCCATCCTCTAGTTGTTGTTGTGTTCTATCACATTTCGACCGTGGTTGTGCGGAGCACGTCGCCCACTCGGCGTGGCAGAGACCGGACGAGACAGAAAGGTTTTCTTAGCAAACGTTTAATGAAACACTGGGCGAGAACAAAAACGCTGACGAGGCAGCAACAAAAACTCACACATATGACATTGACGAAACTTTAACTTCATGACGAAGAATTCAAAGACAAAGGCAAATAAAGACAAGAACTCAAGAACTAAAGTGATGACAGGTGTAAAAAACAGGTGATACGACTTGACAAATGAGGGTTAAACCAAAATGCACACAGACACAGGGGGAAAGACAGGACCAGACAGACACACGATGTTACACATATATTAACAACTCATGAATTCATGATGTGACACAGTGGCGGTTCAACATGGAATTACTTACTTACTAAGCAACATCCTCTTCCAGCACCACCCCAATAAAATTCATACATGCATACGTGCACGTCTTGTTTTTATGTGTGCTAGATTTGAAACTAAGCTATTTTAACGCCATAGTCACATGTAGGCTATGATAGATAATACAAAACCGTTTAGGGGAGCAGATGATTAGTGCTTGTACCGCCCTCCCCAAAAAATGCTGCCCTGGACGACTGCCCCGTTCGCTCATGCCTAAACCCACCACTGACATGACAGCTGCAGGTGGCAAATTTATAAACAATTTTGTGCCATAAAAGCATGTTTGATTTAGTTTACTTTAAATTGTTAATTAATACATTAAATAACATGCAGTAACTAACATGTAATTAAGGTGGCATTATTCATGCAGTAATTTATGTAAGTCATGTTGTAGTTAAGTTAGCTCGTGATTAATAGATGTCTAAATTCATCATTAGTTTAGTCAAGAAATTTGTTCATTCCTTTGATAATTTGATAATTCAAAAAATTATAATCCATGTACTGTTATTGTAAAGTGTAACAGTTTTTCCTAGACCTACAGTGGTAAATGACAGTAATGTTGATCATTCCAATATTTTCCAAGAATTCCCCCCTGCATGTGCAGTGACCCAAGAACAGTCCAAAAAGTTCAAAGATGTTGTAAATCCGACCGACTCATTCTTGCAAGAGCCCTTCAAACCTCTTAAGTGTGAGTTAATGGTATAGCCTGGTATAGCATTCACAAACATGAAGCACGTATCCTTTTAACAGCCGAATCTTCCCTTCTTTTCCGCATTTGCCTTTAGCAAGGGTGGATCAACATCTATCTGAGATTCAGCACACAAGATTCGTCTAACCCCATCACGCAAACAAATAAACGATTGCATCACCAAGCACAGCCCTCATAGCATCCTTAGTATTCACAAATGTAAAGCATGTATCCTTTTAACAGCCGAATCTTTAATTCGTTTCTGCATTCGCCCCAGGCAAAGAGCAGATCAACATCTATAAGAGATTTAGCGCGCAAGATTCATCTAACCACACCACGCAAACAAATAAAAATAAATAAATAATCGAACAAGGAAGAATGATCCCTTCTCCTCACACGATTCCAAAACAAAAGAATGTTTACTTTTATATTATTTATTAAATCCCTTTTTACAAATTTCATTAATTAATATAATTCATGTTTTCACTATCCAATATCATTACATCCGTTTATCAGTATTAATTTGGATCCTCTATTTATTTTCCAAGTTAAAATAGGACTATCAAAATAAAATGAATCAAATTAAAATTAACAGGATCTGCCTTTGGCTTCAAGCCCCACACTCCCAGTATAAACCAGGGGTTGTAAAGTATCTCCCATGCCTAACCGATATTATTCAGCCAATTAATGAATTTTCTCTGTATTGCAACCCTAACCCTTCTAATGATCTTTTCCAGATAATTTCCAGTTTAATTGTTTATTAATTGTGTGTGTGTGTGTGATTTGTTGACTAACAAACTGTCAACAAAAACTAACAAAACTCTTTCTGCTCTGTGCCTGGCAGGAGCACGAGTATCAACTTCGGCCACAGCCATATCACCCTCCAGCCCAATTCTGGCTGCCCACTAAAGCTAAGCAGGGTTGAGCCTGGGCAGTACCTGAATGGGAGACTTCCTTGGAAAACTAGGTTGCTGTTGGTAGTGGTGTTAGAGAGGCCAGGAAGGGGGTGCTCACCTTGTGACCTGTGTGGGTCCTAATACCCCAGTATATTGAAAGGGACACTATACTGTCAAAAGAGTACAGTTTTTCAGATGAGACGTTAAATCGAGGTCCTGACTCTCTGTGGTCATTAAACATCCCATGACACTCATCATAAAGAATAGGGGTGTAACTCCGGTGTCCTTATCAAATTCACACTGGCCCTTGTCTATCATGGCCTGCCAATAATCCCCATCCACTGATTGGTGGTATCTCTCTTTTCTACACCTGTAGCTGGTGTGTTGGGAGCGCACTGGCGCATATGGCCCCCCATATGATTGTAAAGCACTTTGGGTGTATGGCAATACACAGTCAAGTACTATATAAATCTGTCATGCATTCATTCATTCAACTGATTCCAATTGAGGCTCGTTAGCTGTACTATAAAACAAGCCAAGGATTGAAGTTCAAGGAGAGAGGCTGAGCTGTTCTGTACTTCAAAAAAAAAAAACATCTCCCTTTCCCAATGATGGTGTACTGTGATTTATTTTGATCTTGTCTTGCAGTGGTAATATAAAGCTAATAAGCATGTTGAAGTAGGGGGCATCTGGTAGTAGTATGTTTAATTGGAAGATGTTACAGTAATGCTTCAGTTGTTGCAGCAAATTACCTTAAGGGGGAAAGTTTGTGTAGGGAGGTGGGTGCCATTTTAATTTAAGACTTTGATTTTCTCTCGTGTTTAAACTAGAGAGTTTAAAGAGTAAGACAGGGAGCTATCTCTGTATTTTAGATCCATTTTATTTTTGTTAGGCAGTTAACATCTTCAAAAACTTAATGATAATATCCTTTTGTTTGTTGTGATGGCCTTGTCCCCTCCTGAAGTCTTGTAAATATTCCCCTTTATTTTTGTTTAAATAAAATTCCATGTTTACTTTGTGAAGTTGTTTTTGTGCATTTCTGTGAACCAGCCGTGGGACTTGGAGATGGCAGTTCCAGCCTCTCCCCACCATTTTCTTTAATTCTTTGTTCTTTTGTCCCCTAGACTAACTCAAAGGATCTCATAACATTAGTTTCATACAGCGCTTTAAAATCGTTGAAAGAATTTCACACTTTCATTTATCCCTTTTCAGTAAGCTAGTGGTGTCCATCAGTCAGCAGTCCATGCTGGTTTAGTTGATGACAGCAGAAACCCTCACTATTGCAGTATTTCATGCACATTTCAATTCAGCCTTCACATCAGCAGCAAAAGTGTTATGGCTGCTTATCCATTGTAAGCTGAAATAATTTATGACACTGTGTAACTGCAATTCATAATAATAATAAAACCAAGAATAATTATTCATTTCAGTATTATATTACAAGACAACAGCATAAGACCACAGCTATCATTGTCTTGAAGTTGGTGACATGATAATTAAATTCTTAAGATTAACTTAATGTCTATAAGGTAGCGCATAATTCTTGAAGAGTTGACAGACAGGCTGGTTCAGGCAGATGCTTTTAGAAGCATAAGACATTTATTCTCTGAATATATTGAGACTACAGAAAACACACACACCACATGTTGACATTAAGGAATTTGATAAATTAATAAAATAATACTCAGGTGACTAATGTAGCATGTCGAAGGCTTTTAGTGTGTGTGTGTGTAATGAATGGGAAAGAAGAGGGCAGATCCAAGTGCAAGCTTTTATTAATGGGCATGGTAAAATATAGGCAGGGTAAAGGGCAGACAGACAGATGCAACAGAGACAGGCTAAATCAGAGTCAATAATCCAGGAAGAGAACAATTAGAAACCAGATAAATAATCAAAAAATCACACACAGAGGAAAACAAACAGAGAAAACACTCAGAAATAAAACAATGGAGAATTTAAGGATTCCATGGCCAGAACTGATCAACCTGAAGGCTGTGCAGCCACCGGCAGAACCTCCAGAAAGGCATCAGCTTTCTCAATGCCCTCAGAGACCTGTGGAACCCCTTGAAAGTCTATGACCAGATTCTTTGCCACTAAGGGTTCTGATGTGGGTTTGGGGATGCCAGCTATTCTGACATTCCTACCAAAGATGGTGACATGTGGAGACACTGATTTGGACTGACCCTGGGTAGTACATGAACTTCATCTCTGTGACAGGTCATAATCAAGAAACAGTGTAGTCTGTCAAAGGGAAAACACAGGTTTATTGAAAGAACAACCTTACCATGGAAGAATACACATATGGGATTACCCGCAGAGAATCAGCCATATGGACACCTAGCATAGGGGCTGACCAGAGACCTGGGCAAGCATGTAGATACTACGCCAAGTCTGACAGCCGAGGGTGCGGCAGGATGATCAATCAGGGCTTGCTTGTAGAGAATTTACTGAAGGAAAAATGGTGCTCACATCCCTGGGTCAGGGGGAGTGACACAGTATGCATGACACCTTCCCACCAGTTACCTGTTATCCAACACACTCTGCGACAGCTCTGCAAATGTCTGCATGTGAGGCGCCTTGTGCCAATGCAAAGGAAGAGCAACACTCTTTGTAGACTGAGCCCTCCCCCCCAGGGGGCACAACTCGCCCTGAGATTGGTGCGCCAAATCGATGGTATCAACTATCTAGTAAGCCACCCTCTGCTTAGAGACAGCCTTCCCTTTCTGCTGACCTCCGTAGTAAACAAAGAGCTGCTCTGAACTTCTAAAGCTCCCTGCCTGTTTTGATTATGTTTGAAAATAAACAATTGCATTTGGGTCCCAAAAATAGCCCTGTTACTTTTATTAAAAAACAAATAAATAGTGGAAATAATATGAACTTAGAAATTACATCATTTATTTTGAAATTGTGAAACCTGTTGATTTTAACCTTTTCAAAATACCAGGTTTTGACATTTGGGTAACAGGAACTGTCATGATATGTGAATAATTCATGTTGATTGTGATGCAGTTCATGTTGAAGCCTCAGGGTGGCAGAACCAAAGATGTCTGTTGTATATAAACCCCATAAACGCATATCAAAACATGTCAGAAGTAAATTTGTAAAGTGAAAGACGATTTTGTGGTCATGGAAGGACTTAAACCACATACTGGACTTGATTTACAGCAAGGAAACCTGTCGGAAAACTGGAGAAGATTTTAGCAAAGGTTTGAGTTGTATCTAACAGCTATCGGAGGAGCTGACAAGCCAGAAAAGGTACAGTCCTCTCGATTTCTTCATGTTGCTGGTGAAGAGGCAGTTGAAGTGTATTATACCTTCACGTTTGAAGAAGAAAACAATGAGCACAAACTGACAAAAATCATGGAAAAGTTTGCCAATTACTGCAACCCGAAGAACATAACCTACGAGAGACAGAACTTTTTCACGCGTGTGCAAGGAGATATGTCATTCAGCCAGTATCTCACCGAGTTAAAGCTAAGGGCAAAATCATGTGAATTCGGACAATTGCAAGAATCCCTCATTAGAGATCGAGTTGTCTGTGCAATCACGTTGGATAAAATGAAAGAAATATTGCTAAGAGAGGTTGACGAAGAAGATCACAATGTAAAAGCTTCTGCTCCAGAAAGCAAGCATGTGGATACAGTTGTAAGGCGCCTTTTTTAGACGTGTACGTGTCTCGCTTTTCCGGCTGCTACGAGGAGAAGCTCCTCCCAGGTTTTAGGTTTAAGTTATAGTTTTAACTTATTCTTTGAATTAATAATTTGAATTATAAACCTTTAGTTTTGCACTTAGGTTTTGCTTTACCTTTGAGGTTATCTCGTTTTTGATCTGACTCCATTTTAAATAATTATTAAGTTTAGAATTGTAATCTTAAATTTAGTTGTTTGATTGCTGGGTTTGAATTATGTTGTTTTAATTTAGAGAATTTGTTCCTTTAGATCTCTACTCGAAGTAAAAAGATCTTAACAATCAAAAGTGAATCAAATAGTAGATAATTTATTCGTCAGGTATGATTAAAATCAATGGGCATAATTACAACAA
>JAUCMT010000053.1:6486318-6510840 GCA_032357475.1 Enteromius thamalakanensis
TATCTATCTATCTATCTATCTATCTATCTATCTATCTATCTATCTATCTATCTATCTATCTATCTATCTATATTTTATTTTTTAATTTATTAAATAGACAAAGTACTGTTTCTCATATGACCTATAGGAGGCAGTGTTTCTACAGTATGTCAAAAGTAAGAGGTCTCTTGGCCTCGGTCCTGCTTTGTTCCAGCGTCCCGTCGTATGTCACCCAAAGGGGATTTATGGAGCGCTCTGAGGAAGACAAGTCCAATATATGAGACACCTCATATAACAACATCCTCCATTTGAACAATTAAGGGCACAATGGCAAAAGCCGACGGACTAAAAAGGATGCACTTGGTATACGACGAGCACGCTCACACACGCTGCCACTATCTGGAATGATACTGCACAAAAGCTGGAACACTGACTCTATTGACTGCTCATCGCTGGCGTAACTCAATCGGGGTAAGAATGCAAATGGGCGGTGGGATGGGGGCGAGATATGGAGAGACGGGTAGGGCTCTCATTTGTCAGGCCGCAGTGCATCAGTGGAGCGTGAACGGCACACACAAACCATGAGGGCTCGGCCCCAACACCCTGCACCCGCTGTCAGGGTGCCGTCACAGTCCCGGCCCCAGGCATGGGGGAGGGTTAAGAGCCAAGGCCACTGGGAGAGTTAATGATGCCTGACCGGTGGGACACGCACACACACACCTGCTTGGTGTCCTCCACCGCTGTGCATCGTTCCCCTCAGATGGGAAGATCCTGTTCGGGATACTGCTGATGTGGACTGTGCTGAGTTTTGGGGTTTTGCTGCAATATCTCAGGTTTTGCTCGCTGAGAGGGATCCGTGAGACTGCAAAAAAGGCAGTAAGAGAGAACAGGAAGTATAATAGACAGCCAAGATCACCTGCAGCTATTGCGAATATGTAGAATGATAATACGTGAAGGTAAAATAAGGCCTGTATTAATAAAGGTGCTATTAGTGCTTTATTTTTGCGCAAGCCATTTCTCAACGAAACTCCACCCTCTAAACACAGCTGACCTGATATCAGCACACAAAATGATTTCTCACTGGATTTATAAAAATAAAATATAAAACATTGCAACAAGCAGTCTTTAGTACTAGAGAAAGCTATCTGTTAGCTTTCCTGTTCATCTCAAAAGGGGATGCTTAGCTATATATTTTCTAAATGGAGAAAGATGTTTTCCCAACTGTTTAATATCAACACGGCTAACAGTATCATGATAACCCGCCAAATCTTGACTTTTTGGTCCACAGAGACCTCTGTGTTCTCTCAGGAGACCAATTTCTGACATTTTAGGCATGTTATTTTTTAAGCTAGCTTAAGATGGCAAAAGGGAGTAGACATTCAGATAGACGGATATCTTGTGCTCTTCTGCTGTGTTTACAGTGGACTGGATTCAGGTTGGATCCAGACTGACCGCAGCAGGGATCCCTTCTCGCTGGAATATCACCCAAAGCGGACATAATTACTGGCCAGCTGGGTTGGGGTTTTAAAAGCATGCATAAATATACAGCGCCTCTGCGAAATTGACGTTCTGTGGGTCATCCACATATAAATCAAGGGAAACGCACACATACACAAACCGCCAGACGCTGGACTGCGGCGGCTCACACTGGTGTGAGTTTTTTGAGGGATTCTGTTGGGAGTAAACACTGAAGATGTCTAGTGTGCCACGCATTTTCAGCCCAGTTCGATTAAACAGCAAGAAAACGAATAAAATCCAGTCATTTCAATAAGCATGCAAGATTTTTGTCATCTGAAACTGCTTCACGCATCACTACACTATTGAAAAATTGACCTTTCACCCATTAATATCACTAAATGTGACCTCACCTTTAGTTTTTTCGACCAAGTCTTAATTGCTGTGTTGATTTATAAAACAGCTGCTAAAACATTGCAACATTTACTTCAAAACTCGTTGACCACTGGATGGAAATCCCCTCGTGGATTACCACCAATGGGTTTACATAAGGAGACTTCGTAGGGACTTTTCAGCATGTCGACTTACAGATGTATTTTGCTACGTGCCAAAAGCGAGCATGACATAGAATAATAATTACCGAAAGGTTCCAGCCGAGGTCATGCCTCAAATATAAACCTCACGCAAATAACCGTCCGCATTATTCACCAAACGCACAGCACATGGAGAACCGAGTGAGATCATGTTTCCCCGAAGTCCGTTCTCTGGGCCTCAGCACCTGCCAGCATTCACACTTTCCCCTCGCTCCCCATCCAAGCGCCATTAAGCAATGGGAAGCCATTGATTGTCGCCCCGCTTCTAAAACACTGGTGGCAATTAAAGGGTCTCGTGCTGCGTCCGTGCCTTAGGCGACTCATTGCCATTCAGCGTCCAGCAGGACCATCAGAGCCCGGTGTGACCAATACTTCTCTCCTCCTGACCAACTCTTTGATTAATGCTAATTTCTCGGTGGACGGCAGGGCTGTAATCCTGCTCGCTAATTACTCGCTCGTTATGGGGCCAGGCGTGGTTTGGGTCCTCCATCACCCTGGGCTTTGTTACCTCCTCTTTAGCCGTGGCCAGGGGAGGTGTGGATGCCTCCATGCCTATTCATGTATCACATTAGTGGGCTGGACTCAATACTGGACTCCTCTGAGGGGTATTATTCAAGTAATGTGTGATACACTGACCAGAAACTGGGTAATTTATCCAATGAGGGACTGCGAAAATCCAAAAGCCAGCCATTTGGCAAAGGGATATGGTAGAATGTGATAGGCCACGTATAATATAAATCACTGTTTGGATGAAATATAGATGTGCTTTTCAGAAGTAAATAATGGAAACTATTTTCGTTGCATTGCAGCAAATGCAAAAACAGTTCACTAGTCATATAAAGTGAGCACTAATTTTAAGATGCTTAGAAAATGTTAGAGTTTCAAGAGTTATTAAGTGTGAAAAAGGTTTGTATGAATGATTTCTGCACTAATTCGAAACAGCATATCTTAGCTTATTTTTATGGCATAAAAAGTAGTGCGGTTGCTGAAACTGAAGAACAGAATATTTTTTGCAAAAAGTTAGGATATACTGGATTACATAAATTTCCTTTGCATGTTTTTGATGTGCACAATGCCTCCTCCCAGCTAACAGGGAACATTCTCGTAACTTTGGCAGATGTTCTATAAAGGTTCTCTCAAAGTTATCAAAAATGTTCTTGCATAACGTTAGTAGAACGTTTCCTTAACGGTATCTGGAATTGATAAATGTTTTAAAAACATTTTGAATAACGTTCTTACCAAACACGAAAAAAAAAACTTGACGTTTGAACGTTCATACAACATAGCGTTTTTATAACTTAATGGGAACGTTAGGAAAACGTTCTTAGTTGATTACTCTAAGGTTAACGCTGCTTGGCTGAAATGCTTGAAAATTATTAGCAATCGAAAACATTAAGAAATTGAGAAAAAAGTATCAGAAAAGTAATAATATTCAAATGTACAATTCCCAACACTTAATTGTGTTAATGACTTTTTAGACAATCATACAGAAACTAAACCCTCTTTTTATATGGCTAATATGTATTTTATCAGTATAGTATTTTGTAGGCTGTATATTAATGATTAAATGTGACCACATATCCTATATATTTGTAATGGAATTCAGTTGAGCATTGTGCACTTTTCTGCTGAGAGTTTACCACTTTTTAACTTTGATACGAGACAGCTGGAGAAGCTGTAATGGCAGAAGTGCTCTTGTATTTTAGGATTTGGCCAGAGCGCTGACCCGCTGTTATGCCAGACAGCACATCTAATTCTTCCAATTGACAGAAGTGACACGAGCCAAAGACGCAGACGATGAGAGTTCAAGAAAATCAAAGAAAGAGATGCAGCAAAAAAATAAATAAAAAATGTTCAAACTAAGTGACGGAGGAATAGACAAAACATACTGTAGGAAATCGTGGACAAGAGAGACCTGAAGTGGCTACAAGCTGTTCCACTGATCTCCACATGAATGTCCCTTTTTTTAAAAACCCTGGTCTGCAATTTCCAGTTTAATAGCAGTGCCTGAGGCGATAATATGATAATAGGCTTGCTATCACCCAGGGCGAACTTTTCTCTGCCACGGAGAGGCCTGCCCCGTCCTGCCGGGAGCCCTTTGATTAACGAGCCACGGTAATCCCGGACACGCAGTACGGACTTGGGACAGGAGCTTTCATTTGTGTGGCGAACACAAAAGGCACAGGTGTAATTGTTGCTTTGCCACCAGTGATTAATACTTTTTAGACGCCAACCTCCCCTACGGCCGAAATGAACTTAACCATCTTATAAAACACCGCAGTGAAATTTAAACAAACAAACGGGAAAAGGAAAAATAAGCTTTGACTGCTTTTGTCTCCCTTTGGGTTCTCAGATTATTTATTTAAACTTCAGGTCGCCTCGAATCGGGCCATTTTTAATGAACTCCATCTTCTGTCTGTGAGAAAAATACACGTTTTTGTCGCTATCGCTAAAAACAGCTCATTCGGTCGTGAGGCGACATCTGCTTCAGATTTCAGGATGACGACATCCTGGAGTTCACGCTCAAGGCTTGTGGAAACGCAAACAGCAAGTGTACCTCTTTTCTGATTATGTGAGCAATCAGAAATTCATTTATCACTCGTTCTATCTGAACATTCGAGAGAGAAATATTTATGTCGTCAATATTAAACGGAGAGCAGATTTGATGCCACACCGAGTGATAATGGCTTATTGCGCTCAGTAATAAACTGACATTTATAATTTTCGCCTGAAATAATTGTGCATTTCAATATTCAATATTAAAATTAATCTCCTTCTTATTTTTTATTCTTTAAAACTGATGTAATTGTAAGCCACAGTGCAAAAACAGCAATTAATAATATCAATAGTAATAGTATCCAAAATAAAAGTTTTTGTTTACATAATATGTGTGTGTGCTCTTCACATTTATTATTTATTTATATATATTAAACAGTATGAACAAACTAAAAATTATGAAAATAATTACAAGGTTATATTCATATAATTTATATTATGTTATGTTTTTATTTTAAATATATATATTTTAAAAAGGCCTATATATTCAGTATATATATATATATACGCATGTGTGTAAGGGTATTTATATATACATAATAAATAAACAGAGTACACATGTATAATATGTGAACAAAAACTTTTATTTTGGATGTGATTAATAATCATTTGACAGCACTTAAAATAATATAATTAAATGAATGATAAACAATAAAATGACAAGCAATCAATTAGATATTATATATCTAAGTTTTCTCTTAACCTAACATCTTACAAAGAAATTATATAGTATTATTGCAGTGAAAACTGGTATTATTATGTATTTTATGTAAGTAATATGTGCAAGTATACTGCTATAAAGATCTCATTGATTTTCATTACAAGCTATGAGATTATTTTTACTCTGAGAAAATGAATATCAGCAACTTGGACTGAAAATTGTGCATGTGTGTGATTCTATCTGGGTCTTCAAATAAAATTGTTGTGTCTTCCTGGCTTGTGAGCAAGAGTTCTGAAATTACACATACTGTATGCACAAGATACACAATATGCACAAAATACAATATATATAGATATATAGATATACACATTGTCTAAAGGTTCAATAAACTCTTACATAGCAAAAGAAAGAAGAAGAAGAAGAAGAAGATATTTCTAATCAGCCGTGACTAAAACTTTTTGTTTACCTGTTCTGCTCTGAGGCGTGTAGCCCCTCCCACACTGCTATCTCATTGGTCCAAAATCCCACAAATATGTTCTGATTGGCTGTGACTCTGTCGCATTGCACAGCATATTCACCTTTATTGTGGACAGAAAAACTACTTAAAATATCATTGGATCTTGGTAAATCATACATGGTTAGGAAGTGCATCAAAACAATAAAACATTTGTTAAACAAGTTAACAAGAAAGCAAAAAAACAAACAAAAAAAGAACATAAGTACTTTGATGCTGCTAAATTGAACTAATTTGAGGAATGTTTAAGTACTAGAAAACTAAAGAAATGTTTCCCACAACCTGCAAACAATAAAACTGTCGGCGCTTAGGGCTCCTATTCTTTAAGAATATAGTGTCATAAAAAAAATGATATGACTATATGGTTTTGCATTGTTGCAAAATGATATGTTTTTGCCCTGTTCCATCACATTTGGTTTATTGTTGTTATGAATGTTATAATCAGTGTTGTTTTTCCCTACCAGCGTGCTCACTGAAAACCGTGCTGCTCGTTTATGATTGTTACGGATGTAGTTTCAGCTTAGCACGGGGCAGTGGATTGTTATTTTTTCAATATGCCTCTTTTTTACGCTGCATTCAGTTCATTCACGGCATTAATGTGTGTGAAGCGGTCCTGCTCGGAGGCAGCAGTCAAGCATGTCAACAACACCGTTCCCAAAGTCGTTTTGCATGGGATTACCTAGAACTTTCTAAAGACTTGCTCTAATTCATGTGCATCTTCACTAAGCTCTTCACCCAGTATGTGGTCGGCGAATGTGAGTGAAATTAATTATCTTTTTTCACTGAATGGCTTCTAAATCCCAGATTAGCCCCTCTAAGTCAGTGTTCAATTTATGATCTATGGTTTTAATGAGGCGCTGGGCTGCACACCCTGCAAAATATGAGAGGAGGAGGAGAGAGGGGAAAGGAATCGTAGCATTCATAAAGTTTGTCCGCTTTGTCTGTATTGACATGACCGGACTTGATCATATTCCAGGTAAATTTCTGGATTCTGGTGGCTGAAGCTGTTGGCATACAGCCATATACAGTAATGTATTACTACTACTACTAACACAAATATGAGAAATAATAATACTACTACTAATAATAATAAATATAATTTATGAGCGAGTCATTGATTCATTTACTCAACCGATTCATTCAAAAGCAATGAACAAAACGCCATTACATTATTGATTGGAGATACATTATGATATCTCTAAATGGAATTTGTTAAGCATTATATATAATATTAGTTTGTAAATTAAGATTATTATAAAAAAATGGAAAAGGTTAGTGAGTGTAGCGAGGTCAATAATCGTCAAAAAATGTAAAAATTAAAAAGATATTTTTAATGAAACCTAAAGTAAAGATAGAGTTAAGAACTGTATTATTTTTAATATTATTTATTAAAACAAATTAAATTAGATTTTTTTGAATTTATTACTAAATATATACTATTTATGTATTTTTTTAAATTTTATTTAGACTTTTTTTTTATAAAATAAATAAAATAACATTTAATTCGTTTTAATAATTTTGTGTTTCGTTCATTGCTTTTGTATAAAACGGTTGAGTGAATGAATCAATGACTCACTCATAAAGATGTCCAAGTGTATTTAAGCAAATTGATTTATGAATAACCTGATTACATTACACAGCCACAGACTATGTTTACATGAACATAATTAATCTAATTATTTACTTTATTCTAAATAAGACAATATTATGATTGAGGCGTTTACATGAGTTGCTTTCAAGTTCCCATTTCAGATATAGTACATAAATTGATTAATAGCACAATGCCATCCAACGCCCCCCTCCAGAATGTCACGTGTACAATATCTCATGTAAGATGTATTCCAAAATAGAATTATTCTTTGTTATGATGTCAAATAGTTTTGGGCATTTCATTTTTTTTATAATTTTGTATGCTATATGTGCAAACAGACGGCGTCGTTGTTAAAGCCATACTCTTTTTGCTTCCCGTCAAATGACCGCTGCCGTGTGTGTATCCTGATTAAGGTGGTGTATGTACTGTACACCCTAATCTTGCGACTAAAATAGGAATACTTCAGGGGCCTCATTTATAAAATTTTGGGTAGAAACCATCCTAAATTTTATGTTACGATCATCTATCGAATATACGCGTGATTCATAGAATGAACATACGAAATTCAAATGAGAAATCTAAAAAATGCGCAATTGAATGGTTGAATGGACCCCTAAATAAATTTATTAACATCTAAAACATCACCAATCATCATAATTTAGAACAGCGAGATACAAAAACCTACTCAGACATTAAAAAGTGCGTACGTCTGCTCAGACCCTGACGTGAGGCTAAAGAGTGTGGATTTAAGCGTACGCACACTTTAAAGCCTCGTTCAGACGGTCAGCCCAGATGCATTTCTGAATGGAATCTGATTTGAATAACTGACTGTTCACACAGTTTATCGCAACTGTTCATATCTGACTTGTGTGTCCCAGAGCCGTTGAGAATCAGAGTTGCGACGCGTTTACACAACAGTCTGAATAATGTGTGGAAAACGTATCACTACTGTAAGCAGAAAGAGAAGCGCTGAAATGAAATCACCTCAGCTAATGTAAACATCACTGAAATATCAATAATGATCTGCTGCGTGAGATCACGTGAAGCTCTCCCTCTGGCGTGATAATCTTAATAATATCTTGTAGTGTGCGAAGCGCCATGATGTTCAAATCTTGTAGTGTGTGCATGTTTAAGACTTAAGCGAAGATAATCTGTGAAGATTCACCTTATGTGTATTCAATTCTGTACCTGTGAAAGTGCGCTGGAACGGGAGTCAAACCCGTGACTTCCCACCTGTGAACTCGTACTAGATCGATGTACTCTCAGTAAATTATCGTAAATGACGGTAAGCCCTCTATGGTCTGCTATGCCGGTTTGTTTACATCTAGCTACCACAATTCCTTGCGCACAGGCAGTTTGGCGTGATTACTCTGGAACGCTACAAAGTCGTGAGTTGTGGTTTAAAGAGAAGTTGGGACTTACGGGCTCCAGACCTGCCTGTAACATGGCATTAAAATCAGATTTTTGTTCTCCATGTAAACGTACTGTTGTTCCTCTCCGAGCACTTTTTGAACGAACTATGACTCGCTCATGAATGCAGCTACTTGTTTTGTTTCATAAAGTTCAGTGTTTTGAATGAATCATGTGAACAAATGATTCCTTGATTCGCTTATGATGCGTTTCCACTACAGCATGAAATCTGCACTCAGTGTGCTCAGCACGCCTCTAAAACCATGTTTATACCCATTTTTATCTCTTCTTTTAACAGCGAATGATTGTCACACAGTGGGGTTTTATGTATTTTCATACATTTTTATTTTGGCCGCTCTGGCCACTCAATGCTCTCTCCACACCACTCTCAATCCTATAATGCACCGCGTGAGCGTTTAACTTCTGCTTCCATATGAATTACCTGAAAAAGCACACATGCAATTCATAGTGACAGAGTTATAATTTATCACTACATTCACTAATAACACACTTTTAGTTCAGAAATAAAAACACCAACAAACAAATAAATGTCACCCATGGTTTTATTATAGTAAAAGTGTAGTAACCATGTGTTTTTGGTGCATTTATTACCACCATATAACAAAATTTTTACTACTAATACTGGTTAAACTGGTTAACCATGGTTGATTTGTCCGGCCTGTCAGAGTGTAATACAAGCATGCATACTAGAAAGTGATCACCTACATGTCTGTTCACCTGAGGTGTTTCTGTAGCAGTGACTTTCCCGCTGAAGGCCTTGACCTCCTGACCCGTCGTTGGATCAGGTGTGTGCGCATCTCGCACGGCGAGGAAACCCGAAGCCCCGTGTTGCTTGTGCATTATTCACGGGGCCTCTTGCGGTTTCGTCTCGGGATTGTCTCTCGCGCTGTAACCCAATCCTTCGCTTGCACCGTTCCCCCGAGAGAATCCAAGTTCACTGTCACACCACTTCTCAGGGAAAGTGAGCGAGAGGTAGAGGTACGGTCAGCAGCTCTGCCGGGGTGACACCATCACAAACCTGCATTGATTAAGGTGCTTGTGACCGCAAATGAAAGTCAGTTCACGTCAGGCGTGTGTCAGCGATGCTGTAAAAGAGCGGGAATTCTTGCTTTGGGTGGCATTACATTTAATTCTTCTTACATATAACATGTTTTCAAAACATATGTATGCAGTAAAGTGCAGTGTTGGGATTTAGCGGCATTTGCTAAGGACAGCATCACTGTTACTATATTGCTCATTAAATATTAAACCGTGTTGCACAACTCATTTCATACTACAAACAACTCAAATGTAGAAATATTGGGGCTTACATTTCTAAGTGCATTACTACACTTGCAGGTTTTTGCTTAGTGGACAGTAAAAGAAGAAGAAGATGGTATCTGAGCCTTGTAGAAAGCAGAATACCACAAATCTTCTTCAATCTTCTTCATATTCAATTTAGACATTTTATAAACCTTATTACAACCACATCTGTATAATTTATAGCTGTTTTCATCATTTTAAATGAACATGTCCTTTACATTTAGTGGATATTTAATCATGTCATCAATTTTAGCCAGTTTTCTCTTAAGAGCACAGAATGTTAGTAAACATGATATTTTAGTTGACCGTGTGCAAAATATCAAAACCCCCTTTTTTTACTCAAACCCATATTTTATCAGTTTTTCCCCTTCTTTTTTAAACCATAATTATTATTATTATTTATTTATTTATTTATTTATACATATTTTTACATTTCTTCCTATTTTTGATATTAATAGTTTTAATTCAAATATTTTGATTTAGTCAAACAAATTTTCAAAATATAATTTTTTTTATTTTTATTATTTATATACTACTATTGGCTAGTTGTTATTAGTATTATCTATTAGCTTTAGTTTTCATTTTAGTTAAGCCTCAGTCATGTTATGTTCTTTAGTTTAATATTTCTATTTGGCTTATTTATTTTTTTAAATTTTAGTAATGTTAATACCTCGAAGTAAACTTACTTAGCGGCTTATGCAACATTTCTATTTCTACCTAATACTGTAATTTTTAATCAATTCATTACTTTTTTTGTGATTTTATATCACCTTTATTTTAAGTATAAAAATGTTTTGTAAAAATACAACCTTGGATTGTATTTTTTTTGTGCGAGTCAGTTTGAATTCAAATATTTTTATTTAATCAAATAAATTTTCGAAATATTTTAATGTCTTAAAATGAGTTTAGCATGATTATTTATATACTATTATAGTTGTTATTAATATTATGAATTAGCTTAAGGTTTAATTTTAGTTAAGTATGTAATGCGATTAAGTTTAGTATTTCTATTTGGCTTATTTTTTTTATTTAAATTTTAGTAATGTTAATACCTTAAAGATTTTTGTAGTTTTTATGTGACTTTATATCAGCTTTGTTCCAAGCACTATTTTTTTTTTTATATTTACCTTTACCTCGATGTCCCATGTTTTTATTGATGCTCTTACTATAGGATTCCACAGATGCAGATATAACAGATCTTCTTTCAGACAGCATATCAACACTCATTATACGACACACTAGGGGCTTGTTTTGCACCGCTCCCATTTGAATCGCCCCTTTGTGAGAGTTCATTTGCGTTAAACGCTCTCAGAGTAAACGTTCTCATCGCATCCTGATTAAAACGTAACATTCTGCGTTATTCCGTTCTCCAAGTATCGATGAGTTCATGTGCTGCTGAGCGTGCTTTCATTCCACTTCCTCGAGCCGTAACCAGCTCTCAGAGAGCAGGCCACGGGGCACTTCAACATCAAACGAGGCATGAACACGAGACACCGGCATATGAGAGAGAACGCCGGCAGTGCGGCCCAGGCCTCCATCTGCGCTCAGACAGCTGGCATCAGCAAACTAACCACAAAGTGCCTGGATTACACACAACATCTCTTAAACCCTCCCAACACACTGCACACTTTGTACTCATCAAACCATCCACATCAGTAAGTCATTCTGGACGCCTCGTATAAAGAGAAGCGAGGCGCTTTCGACGGCGATGGGTTGGAACCTGCTAAGGAACGAAGCCAGACAAGGAGGTGTACAGCATTAGCGTCTTTTATTTCGGTTTGTTTTTTTTTCTCTCATTTCTCTTTGCATAGGAAATGCACATCTTGCTTTTAGTAATTGAGTCAATGGAGGTGGACACTAATGGCTCCAAGAGAAAGGGGCAATGTCACTACACACAGGGAAAAAACAAAACAAAACAAGGAAAAGAGTTCAGAGGAAGAACCGAAAAGCAAACAAAGTCATTCACAGCTCAAATACAGAAGCTCCGTGAAACTAGTTATGGAGCTGGTACCAATACAACGTGAAGTTTTCTTCAGGAAATGTATTAGAGGCACAAGGTTTTATTGTTATTTTTATTTTATTTTTTTTATATTTTTTTAGATTGTATCTAAAACGCTTGTATATGGTGATGTGAGGTGGAGCTTTATGAGATACCAACACACTCTCGTGGCAAGTCGTAACTATTTTACACTTGGGTAAATTCGATTTTTGCACCACCTTGCTTAGCTGTAGTCTTGCGTACTTTTTCATGAAATCACCATTTGTAAAATAGTTACGTTTTTTTTCCACAATACGGTGTTGGATATACGAAGTATGGCGATGGAGATGATCTGGAGAGTGGTGGAGCTGGTCGAAGGGGTCTAGTAAAACCACGCAAGGGATTCGTGTGTAATCTGTCACGTTAACCACCGCGATTGTCTTCTTTACGATTAGGGCCGCAGTGCTGGTTCATTTTCAACACAAGGGGTCTAGAAGAACTGTTGTCGAACGTCCTCAGACTATACGCACAAGCACATCCCTTTACAAAAAATGTGGCACAACATGTCCTTAAGATATTTAATAATCAATATAAACAAAGAGGAAACGCTTAATCGTAACAGTTTGCTGTGTGTTACGGTTTATGGATAGTCTTGGTATGCAAACGTCTTTCAAGTCCACACTCGTTGGTATTAGAATCCTACCCTTTCATTGGCTCAAAGTCAAACAGCTCTTTTGAGGACCCCCTAAAACTCGGTTCCGTTAACGGTTCTCACATGCCGTCAAAAAACAAAGATTAGGCATGCGCGATAATCATCGCCAATATATTTGCGCGCTTTGTCAGTAAAGCTGGTTCTGTAATCAGGACCCACTTTTTTTTTTTTTGGCAAAATGCGCAAAAATATCGTCCAATGCATATCGTCAGTTTTTACAACTAGAGCTTGAATCAAAAATAACAAAATTTTGTACGACCTGTGTAGGCCGATTTCCAGAATATATATTGTGAATCAGTTATTTTTAATAAAGCCCAAACTGTGTACTCTGATTATCTAACAAACGATTCACTTTAAATGTTGACTACTATAGTTCGATTCCCTAACAAATAACGAATGGGATCTCATCATTGAACCAAAACAGCGCAAATACTATGACTATGGTGTGCTGCAGTTGCCAACTGGTTTCAATGGCAATTTGTGATTAAAAACAAACATAATGCTCTTTATCAGTAATATTTTATATAAAAACTAAACAAGTGTCTTGAATATGCTATCAAATTTTTTGTGTTTGTTTATAGCTTAACCCAATTATTAGATTGCATTGATTTATTATGGAATTGCATTGCTTTTCCTTTTACTAAACATTCCCTATAACTACGAATAGAATCGTTAAAGGAACCATTAAGGGGTCGTTCTTTACGAATCTCATCCCCATCTAAGAGCCTTTCGAGTTTAACTTCAGATCTCCAAAGCTGTTGTAAAACTGCACCTACAGCAAGACAACGCCAGGTCCACTGAGTATCGATTGTCGAGTGTGAGAACATGAGGAAACCGGACCTTCATGATTGTTGTAGGAGGTAATGGAGGGCTACAGCAGGACATGGAGCAGAATTTAGATGTTTTTGTAGATGCATGAAAGTTCCTTCACTATGATGGAACTGGTTGGGAACAAGTAAACGGAATGAAGCGTCTTGGAGGATTTTGACTGGTAGCAGAGCTGGGTTAGATCATCTAGTCATGTTTATATCAGACGGTTATGGAGGCGCATGCAGTTTATAGAGTGTGGTTACTGAACAGCTATAATCAGAAAAGGCTAGTGGTGTCGAGAAAACAGAAACGATTACAAACTGTTAACTGGTTTGATATTCAGAGAGCGATATAATACAGTTTTTCACAGGCACTACATTTGATCTTCTTAAATACATCAGGTAAAATGCTGGTTTGCTTTTAGTTCTGTTATTCCTTTGATTTCGATACAAGTTCTTAAAAAAAGAGGAAGGCAAAGGTGCAAGTACCAGACTCTGATTAGATTAGCGTGTCGTCAGTGCATAGTTCTCATGCGGATTACGCTGCTATGCTATCAGAAAGCAGGGTCGTTTCCAGTTAGCCTCCACTTGATCAGCAGGATTTAGCACCTTGTAATGATACCATTTGGTGCAGTTAAGCCACCGGCCACTGTTGCATGATGGGGTTAAATTCATGGTATGGTGAACCTGACAGCACATTTAATCTATACGAAGGGCCCCTGAACCTCAACCCAAGCCCCGTTCTGCAAATCAACCCCCAAAAGTGAAACAAAACAATGTGTACCTGTAGTCAAATCTGTAGTTCTTTATTTTAACGAACAGCCGCATACTTGATCCAATTATTGAGTTTTTGGCTTTTTAGATTTTAAAATGTCTCACAATTGAATAGTACCCTGATATAAGCCGTATTTCTGCCTTAAACCATCCAATGCTTTGTTCCTGCCTCAAATGAATGTAAACGATACAACAAGAAGGCCCACAAAAATGCGGACATAAAAATGATAAAGGCCTGCGGCACCTTTATTCAACCCTGTTTTAGAACTAGCATGAAATTGATGTTGTCATTAATGGAAAGTATTAAAGGCATACTTCACCCAAAAATTTTAATTTGGTCATAATTTATTAACATGTTGACGGCACCCATTGATGTCCATAGTAGAAAAATAAATGGGTGCCGTCAACTTTTTTGTCCAAATATCTTCTTTGGTGTTTAACAGAAGAAAGAAACTCCACAAATGTAATTTCTGGGTGAACTATCCCTTTAAAATATCAGTAAAAGTAATGAAATGTAATATTTTATATAATCTGTGTGAACAAGACAGTTTAACCTAAAGTAAACTGAAAAATGACAAAATGGGATGGAAAAGTTGACAGCATGCCAGACTCAAAATGTCTTTATTTTTTAACACCATCCCTTTATTCCTTTTATTTTAGAGTAATTGTATGTCTTTTCAGTGTTTTAAACCACCATCAAGCTATCTTCGTATGACCTGAGGGCCTCGCTTTCACATGAAATGTAGAATTGAGTGAGGAATGGCTTTTATCGTGGCCGATCTTCCCGTCATTTAGGGTCGCTCGAGTGTCTCTGTGTGTGCTGGTGGGCGGTGGAAGAAAGATGAAGAAGTTGAAAAGAAAAAAGAATCATGTTGCATATCAAGCGGTTTATTTTCCTGCATGGAATGGTGAACACAAAAAGATGCCTAGATGCATTTATAATAGGGGCATCCTTTGGCTGTCTATGTCATTGTCTTCTGCCTAAAACTAATTTTAAAATGCATAAAAACGCTCTCTTCTTACCAACATCCTCAGAATTATCTAGATTTAGCTTCATCAACACTGATGCAACAAATAACCTTCAAAACATACAGCATACTTGTAACATCCATTTACAATGGGGTTTTCACCTCGGCATCCTACACTTTTCAAGTATAGGAGTACTTCTATACCATCGAAAGAAGAAATAAGTCCTTAAATACATACAAAAAAGGAAAGCAAAAAGAAAAAAAAAGAAAAACAGGAAACAGGAAGTTTTCAACTTAAATCCAGTTCCCCAGAGGACAAACAAAACCAGTTCTATTTATGTGGCCTTAATACAAACAATCAGAAAATTCACAACACTAGTTTTTCCTCATTTAATCAATGTTACAAAAGTCCTGCATTATAAAATAGGGCAGCTTTAAAATCAGTGTAATTAATAAAACTATACAATATACAAACATCAAATCTCCCATACTCAGGTGCGTCCGCCCTAACTCTCGTATCTAATCGATTCGGTTTGTTCGCTCCTCCCGCGTCTTCTCCAACGTTGTACCAAAAAACTAAATTACACACACAACACGAGAACAAAACAGACTGCCCAAACTATTGCTTGAAATTCTTTTTCTCTTTTTTTTTCTTTCTTTAAAAAGGGTGCAATTTTGTCATTATCTTACACACACAGCCAATCTCGCTGATTAGATGCCTGGCTGCTCTAAACAAGGTTTTTGTGACAAAAAAAAATATCCGTGCAATCCTGTTTCCCTTCGCTCTTTTAAGCCCTGGAAGCTTTTTTTCCGTTTTTTTTTTTCTCTCAATTATCACAATTGTCATTATTTTATATTTAGTGCAGACGATTAAGAAAGTAATGCCCAACTCATTTCTAAAGGGTAGGCAAGAACAATGACAAAAAAACAAACAAAATAAAATCACGCTAAAAAAAAACAAAAACAAACAAACAAAAAAAAACACACAAGTGTAACTACTAAACCATCACATCATATGCCTGGGAAATAAATCCCCATAATTCGTTTTTTTTTTCCTTTTCTTAAATGATATATGCAATAGAAAATAAACACTTAAACAATTAACATAACATGGAACTTTGTCAAAATGTACAAAAACTGGGCATATTTTTTTGTCCTGGACGTGTTCGCTTTTGCGTGTTTGTGATGGAAAGTAAGTTTCCTTGTTTTTAAGGCTTGACCGAAAAAATGCGAAAACATTGATGATTGGTTGCGTAAAACCCAAGTGAGGCTGATCAATGGGCATGAAAAACTCACTGACGTTCAGCCACTTGACCTGTCAAGTGCTCACTTTGGTGGTAAAAACAAAATATATATATATATAAAAAAAGAAAAAAATTAAAAATGACTACATGAGTGCAAGCAAGTATTGCATATTAATCTTTTCCTCATTACTCATCACTGGGAACACAAAAAAAAACAAACAAAGAAAAAAACAGGAAGACCGAATAAAAAAAAGTAGTCGTCATTTGGAAATTGCAGCAACATACATAAATATCAATACACTACTGTTAAATCAGAGAAAGGGCACGATGACTCAAAAACCTTCGCGTCACGCATTTTCTCGGGCGAATGATTGACTTGCGACTGATTGAAGTGTAAACGATGGGATTTTCGAAGCAACGGACGACCGTAAATGGAGATATGTAGTGAGACGGAGAGTAATACTGCGTATTATCAATTAGCACTAATTTCACTCTCTCCGAATGACCACACGTGGAAGGTGGGGTGGAAAGGTTAAAAAAAAAAAATCGTCTCCACATTGCAGCTTGTGCAATTACTCAGAACTAGACCATCGCTCAAGGCACATCGATGTGGAATTGTTCGTGCAGTTGGAAAAGGGACGATGAAGTGCGTACGTATGAAAATGATTGTTCTGACGGGAATAAAGGAGGAAGGGAGACTTTATAGAAATGACGACAAGCTAAGAAGAGTCAGAGAGATGTTTAGCTGGTTGATTGTGAGAACAGCAGTAAAAATACCCTTTTTTTAAAGGACCAAACAAATACTTGATCGGCAAGTGCCCGATGTTGGGATTACAATATTTTTCACACTACTTTAACTCTACGTAATCTATGTAAAAATTTGTCACTAACACTAGAACATGCAGATTACTTTCTTTCTTTTTTTTTTTTTTTTTTTTTTTTACTTTACTGAGCTTTGATCGACGGTGGATGAGACTGTAAGTGTATATATTTATATATATATATATATGTTTCGTACAGGAAACGAACAAAAATTCAAAAAACAACAAAAATTGCATGCGAGGGAAGCTGGATCTTCACATTTTTGCGCGACACTTCCAAAAGCGTCCGCGAGGAAGTTAGTATTTCGCCTCTTGCGTTGGCATCGATTTTTTCTCGTTCATGATTTCGCAAATTGGCTAGTTTTCTTGCGTTTACGGTTAAATGAAAATATTTGCGGTAGCGTTTCGGAAGTGAACTAAATTGATTGTTTTAACGTTGATATTTCTTAAAGGGATATTTGTTCTACAATGCTAACAATCGATGAACGAACAAAGAAACACATGAAAAAACAACAACAACAAAAAAAAAAAATCAATTACAGCTCCCCTTATTTCTCACAAGGCTATTTGTTCTATTTTTCTCTTTACGTGTTTTTTTTTTCTTTTTTGTACCCCAATATTTTAGAGTCCTGGAGGTGTAAACGGACTAGGAAGAAAAATATATATATTTATATATATACTTTTCAACAATCGCTTCAACGATCTATCTTACAAAGATATTTAACAATCCAACATCTACCCAACAAAATTGCACTTTCCTCAATTCAGTATTCACGGTTAACCTTGCCTTGAAGTTTATGGAAGATCGAACCTTCGCTTGGCCCTTGGCGTGTGACAGACCTTCCGCTGGGGTTTAGTAGAAAGAATCGCGATGATTTTTCTTTTTTTTTGTACGAAAAACACAAAATATGAACATGCCTCCAAGTGGGGAGGGAGATCTCCCATTATCATACCGTAAAATGACCTGATATCAAACATCACCGTTCATGACTTCTTCATCGCCTGCCCCAAAATGACACAAAAACAACTGAAAAAATGGGTTTGGTTGAGTCCTTGAAAGTTCTTGATCTGACATGGTGTTGATGGAGGTGGTGATGATGGTGGAAAGGGGAGGAAATGGTCCTGGCCAGCAGACGCGATAGAGATTTTTTTTTTTTTAGCTGGTGGCATATCTGACCCAGGCGAAACCTCCAACGTTCACCGATATGAAAACCGGACTGATTCGTCAAAACACTGTGAGTGACTAAAAGGCAGAGCTCCGACCTCCAGGTGGTTGTGGGTTTGCGACCCTTGGCCGTAGACTGCGTTGGAAACGCCTTCGAATTCGCTTTAGGACCACAGGCACAGAAGCGGGAAGCTCTTTGATTGCGTCATGTTACGTTTTCCTTGTCTATCTGTGAGGGTGAACCAAAAAACACAATAAAACCAAACAAAACAAAAAAACGTGCACGTTTCCGAGAAAACGAAGCTCTTCTTTTTTTTTTTCCGAACTCCACCCTCAGAAGAGCTGGACAGCTACTATATATGAATATAGGCATGTAAACCATACATATGGAAGAATACATATGGACTATATAGATATATAGTGAGTGGGTGTAAGTGCGTTGAGTCGTATCCTCTTGTTCCAGGGCTTGGCGGGGTTCTGCTGGAGCCATGCTGTGGGTCTGTACGGTACTTGGGGCAGCAAGTGGCTTCTCTCTGTTCAGACTGGTGTACATGTTTGCGGGTCGTACTCAGGGGAGACAGAGGGGGTGGTCGTGTGACCTCGGGAGCGGCCGGTCCATGTCGGGAGTCTTTAGCCCAGGTACCACTGCAACACAGAGAGAGGAACAGATCTGTGAGCTCTTCAGTCAACCTTCAATCGTTTCAATGAACCTCAGCATTGTGTGAACTATTTAACAACTTTTTCTTTTTGGCAAATTGTACATAAAACAGGGAATATAACAACATTCAAGTGTTAAGCTGGTAAACTCTTTATTAGTGCTGTCAAACAATTCATCACGAGTAACTATATATATATATATATACACACACATGTATATAAAAATATAATATAAATATAATATATATTATGTTTATATATTTAAAATATTAATTATATGAATATAAATATAGACATGTAAATACATGTTAATTTTTTCCATTTATACTGTATTTGTGTATTTATGTATACATAATAAACACAGAACACACAGTTATTTTGGATGCAATTAATCGTGATTAATCCTTTGACAGCGCTTATATATATGTAAATATATGTTTATAATTTCTGTAAAACTGTAACTGTTTCCACAAAGATATTGCACAGCACAGTTGATTTCAATATCAGTAATAATAAGTAAGTGTTTCATGAATATTACAGTGAACTGGCATATTAGAGTGATTTCTGAAGGATCATGTGACACTGAAGACTGACGTAATGATGCTGAAAAATCAGCTTTGCATCACAGAATTAAATTACATTTTAAAATATATTTTCAAATAAAGCAGTTATTTAACACTTAAATATTTCACAATTTTACAGTAAATTTTTATCAAGTTAACACAGCCTTGGTGGGCATAAGGTCATCTTGTCGAACGGTCATCTTTTATTATTTAATTATATTATTTAAAAATGTTTTTTTTTTTTTTTTTTTTCTATATGAAAATAAGTGCTATAAATGCAATTAATTGCGTCCAAAATAAAAGTATTGTTTACATTATGTGTTTGTGTGTGTGTGTGTATATTAAAACATATATACTAAAACATTGTTTGAAAATGCTGCTTGACAATATGTAAATTAATAGTTTCACCTCAATAAGTTTCTGAAGTTATTATATACGTTTCATCAGTGCTTATTTTAAATGTTAATTCAAAATACATGTTTTATAATCAAACTGTATTTTAACCTCTCCTGTCGTATAAAGAACGCTCTCATGATTCAATCAATTCTCAAAGACTTGTGATTCTTTTCTGGCTGAACACACACTTTTTAAACTGTGCAATGCAAAAACCCCTCAAAATAAACCACATACTGTATATAAAAGTTGTGACTGCAGTTATAACTAAGCCCCAATCCTTTTGTTATCAGCTTCTTTGCAAGGTCTGATTATAACCCTCTGAACTCTCATTCCTATAGTATCAGTGTTATAATGGCAAACAGAAAAGCTTGTTTTTTTTTTTTAAGGGGTCACTTTTGTCTCAGCGTGGTGAGGTCTTAAGACGGTGCTTGACTCTGTGAGGGCTCAGCTCTTCCTGTTCCTGTCCATCTGTTCTCTCTCTGAATGCCTCTGCAGCGTCTGTGGACTGGAGTGGTGAGGTTAGCGCTCTGCACCCTGTAATCCTTCAGTGGAATGGGCTTATTGATTGCTGTGCTCCATTGTTCACGTTTCCAGCAAGTGAGCAAGTGTCGTTCGGTCCTCCCCCATTTTTTCCCTCCCCTTTCCAGCTTCCCTCCTCCCACCAAGTTCAAGTTCATCCTGGTGTTACATCATGTCTGGTTGCCAGGGACAACCAGACAGCCGTATACGTGACAATCATAAGCAAGGCCCTTATCCCTCTTTCTTTCTGTCCCTCTCTGATCCCTCTTTCTCTGCTCCTTTTCTGGCTATTCTCTTTGGGTCTGAGCGTCCCGTCCCATCTAGCCCTCAAATACACAAGCTATTGATTCAGTGTGTTCAGTGATCCGCTCGCTCCTCCCATCGCTCGGCTCATCGCTCGCGCATGCTGTCCACCAATAAGCAGCCGCCATTAATTAAACCCACAGAGTTTTCAGCCAATCAGAATGAAGCGCTTAAGGACTGCCTTGTAATAACAACACAAGACTGCACACCAGAGTCACAGTTTCTTGTTTTCTATCATCATTGCACACTTTATGTAAGTTTCTATACCCAAACTTTGATTCAATTACGATGGTTTTTGAATTCAATTAAGGTATTTAGCCTTTTTAATAATGCATTATATGTACACTAAATATGTTCTATTTTTTACATTTCTGTAATATAATTTTACATTCTATATATATAAACATATAAATAATCACAATATACAGATAGGCATGCTAAATTTTTACTATTACTATTATATTACTAATTATTTACTTTTTTAAATTATTGTATTTTTAATTTAAATTGTTTTAAGCATTTTTTAATAATGTGTAAATATTTTACATATTTATAATGTAATACGGTGTTTAAGTAGACATGCTAAATATTTACATATTTTAAATAATTATAATAAATCATAATATAAACATGCTTTGTTTTTTTTTGTATTTTATAATTTTTTATAATGTCATATAAAGGTATGTGTATATAATATACATGTACTGTAAAAACAGCATTATATATATATATATATATGGCTTTATAAAGTGTTTATATGTATATTTATAAAAATTATACAAATTGTACTGAAGTCATATGTGAACACTATACACTTATTTTACATAATTTTAAATGTTTTCATAATGCATTACATTCACATAACTTCACATTTAGCAATGGGCTATTTTTAATTAAGTCTTATATACTATAGCTCCAAATACACTTTATATAAAGTCTGTAAACAAATGATATATTACTCTAATGTCTTATAATGAACATGCATTTATATATTCATGTATACACACACAACAAAAACTATCAAATATTATATATATACAGAACATAATGTGCAATATTAATGAACCCATTAATAGTTTATTATCCCATCTAGTCTTTCTATAGTGCTCCAGCAGGTTAATCAGGTAGATGATCTAATGTAGTTAAGAGGAATGAAATGATATGTGAGATGGAGTGGCTTCACTTGGGCTGGAAATGTCCCAGACATTGGCGTGCACGGCTCTAGCGTACGGCTCGTTTAAATTCTATTGCTCACCGCAAGCGCAGCGGAGAAACTGGAAGGTTAGTTTTTAATCAATAGAAGTTGCTGACTCTGGACTTCTGCGCTCCGGTGCAGTGCAGCTTCCTTGTGTCTTTGTCTATCGGCTCGACCGCTCTCAAACTTTTCCTCCCCTCCCCCCGCTCTCTCTCCCTCTCCTGTCCTGAGAAGACTTCTGGAGCGTGTTGGGTTCTCTGCGATACTCCCGTAACTCTGTGGACAGTGGGCTTATGTTACAGCACAGAGGCTGTGCTGACAGCTGTGATTTAGTCTGCAGATACGCAGGAGACCCAGACAGACAGACAGACAATAAAACGTGTGAAATTACAACCTGTTATTCTTACAGAACCAGAACAAACGCAGCTACATCAAGAGAAAACAATTAGCCTACAAGTATAATTTTATCTCAAAATCCTGAATCATTTATGTAAACATAATATTACAATAAAATTGTATTTAATTAATAACTATTATTATTAAAACAATATTAATGAGAATTTACCTGTAAAACGGTAAACATTTAAATAGATCAATAAAATGCACTTTGAATAATAATATTAATAATGGTAATAATAGTTAATTATATTTATAAAAAAAACTTCAATAAAATTTATTTTGATTATTATTTATTGTTTATGAACAATATAAATAATAATTTGCTAGTAAAATAAATATAACATAAATATTTTTAAGTAAATTAATTAAATGCTATTTAAATATATATTATTATTATTATTGATGTATTAATAAAATCATTAAATAATTGTGAATGATTTATGCAAAAATATTACAATATCAAACTATTTTAAGTATAAAAGAACTCATTTAATTTTCCTAAATATGCTGTGGTGACATCAGTTCAAAAAAGACGTAATAATGGATAAAAGTGTAAAAAGTGCAAAACATGGTTATCCACAAACGGTGCGGGACGATCTATGATTTCTGTTCAAATCCCTAACCCTAGGTATTATCAATAATAATGATTGCACTAATGAATCTTTTCATTGGCTCTCAGCTCAAAAGAAGTCCTTAAAAGTCCTTTGCGGTGAAGAGGAAGGCCATGCCAGAGGAATTAAAGAGCTTTCACACACATCCGGATCAGTTTTATAGACTCTCAACTAATGGATGATGTTAAGATTTAATTAGGTGTGGCAGAACCTAGAACGGTGTAAAAATGTACCAGGAATAAAACAGCAAGTGTAAAAGGATCCCTTCCTAACAAGAACAGATGCATTGTGGGATAGTTCATCTGGAAGAGCGAAAACCAACGACAATCCCAGACACAGCCGCCTTCTGTCAGGAGACCGGATCGTGCTCCAGACCCAGGAACAGACCATGAGAGAAAAACAAGACTCAGCTGAAGAAACCAAGGAAGCGGCCTCACATGATCGCTGACTAACTTCTTACGAATCTACGATACCTCGGCCTGTTCAAACAACCATACAAACATGGCATCTTAATGGACCGTTACTTTTTCCTAAAGGTTCTGTTTGGACGGAGCGTCAAGCCACCCACACAGAGTCAACACACTCGGCCGCTTGTGTTCGCTTCGGCGGGAAGGATGTGTACAAGATTAAGTCATTTCCATGCAGCTACGATGACGTTGTGGCCTCTGGTTAGCATTAGCCATGTGAAGTCACAGAGGGCTGCTGTAGGATTCGGAGATGCTCATTTCCCCACAGAGCTGCACTTTTGACCCGGCTTTTTTAATGATTCATTTGATAGTTTGTGATTCACTTGGCTGTAGGGGAGAAACACACTTACACACACAAGAGCCAAAACCACTGTGAATCAATTCAGTTAAATTCTGCCAGGATGTAAAAGGTCAAATTTAACTAAAACTTAAAATATTATATACATATATTAGTGCTGTAAAATGATTACATGATCACATACAAAAAATATTTACATATACATGCATTTATATATTTATATTTATTTTTATAAATATATATATATTGCTTAAATATTATATTATAATTACACATTTACTTGGTTTAAACACACAAAATAATAAAAAAAAATTTAAAAATGTAAAATTAAAATTAAATAAAATTAAATTAAAAAAAAAAAAATAAAAAATAAAATAAAAAAAAAAAATATATATATATATATATTAATTGTAGAATTGTATTTACCTATTCACAAAATGACATATACATATAAATAGCTATAAATTAAAATAACAATACAGCATGTGATAGATAGATAGATAGATAGATAGATAGATAGATAGATAGATAGATAGATAGATAGATAGATAGATAGATAGA
>JAUCMT010000053.1:6518576-6534140 GCA_032357475.1 Enteromius thamalakanensis
ATATATATTATTTATTTCACATTATATACATTATATAAATAGTTAAATATATAATTAAAAACATTTTTGCTGTATTTTAATGTGCAGTAATAGACGTCAGTACAAGGGGCACTAGAGCTAGCTCCACATGTCTACATTAACTAGCTTCAACTAATTACTAGATACTGTCTGCCATTACAGTAATTTATCTAAAAAAAATAAAACTTACAACAGTGTCTCTTTGTGTCATTGCTAAGAATGCCCTGTACATACTTGTGTGGAGTAAGTTTAAGGTATAAGTGCTATTCTCGCATATAATGTTTCTATCCATCCTGTTGTACACATGTTTTTAGAATCAACTGTACTGCACAATGAGTAAAAAACTACAAGAATCCCTTCAAACAAACAATCCAATTGTCTATATGGATAAAAAACATGATAAAACAGTAGTAAGAGTGTGTATGTATGTAGAAAAATGCTCCTTACATTAAGGAAGCCCACCTGTCCAGCTTGCTGACCACTGTCAGGACAGACAAGTTGGACAAACTCCTTGAGCGTCTCCTGGGGGTGGTAGCGGATGGCGTGGTGGGAGAAGTACGAGCCGGGCTGCTGGATGATTGGCGACGTCGGGAAATGAAGACTTGACGGCGTGGCGTGAGGACTCGCTGTAAAGAAACAAACTCGGTCAGAAAAAGGCGGAGAGGACGGATGGAGAAGAGAGACGTAAGAGGTGAAGAAAGGATGTGGATGTTGTGGTGGGTTTGTGCTTGGTTGGATTGCTCATGCAGATGGGAATGGACACAGAAAGGTGGAGTGCTTTTAGGGGCCTACTGGTTCAAAATAGCCACACACACGCTCACAAGGGGACAAAGAGGGACTTTAGAGAGGATGGACACTGTATTGATTTCATAAAAATAAAAATGAGGCTTTAATGGACAGAAATAACGTCTGTTGAATATGTCAGTCCAAACCTTTACAGTATGACGTTTACAGAACTCAAAACAAGGAAGAGCAGTGGAACACCATTGACTATAAATGTGAGGACGAAAGGTTGCCTTTGGGTGTCTCAGAAATCAAACAGCATTGGACTGACATGAGGGTGGGAAGACATATGTTTTAACTGTTTTTGTCCACATAATCGAAGTAAATGGGGTTCAAAACTACAACATTGTAGCAACACATACTTTAATTCCAAGTACGAAAGATTACTTTCGGAATTCTCAGAAATTAAGTCATATAACTTTGGAATGACATGGGAGTGGGATGATATTTTGAGGATGTTTCAACTGTTTTGTCCATATAATGAAAGTCAATGGGGTCCAAAACTACTGTAAACCATTGGACCAACACTGACTTTAATTTTGAGGATAAACACTTACTTTTTGGTTTTTCACAGAAGTGAAAGCATACAGTTTAGGAATGACATGAGAGCCAGAAGATATTTTGAGGATGTTTCAACAGTTTTGTCCATATAATGAATATCAATGGGGTCCAAAACAACAACAACTCCAATTTTAAATGCAAGTATGAGAGGTTTCTTTTGTGTTTCTCAGAAAGTACATCATCCATGTTTGGAACAACACATGGGTGAGCAATTAATGGACACATTTCACATTTCCAGAGCTCTGAGAAGCAGAAGTCATCATACAGTAGTTGTGTAAACTCCTAGTGGTCTACGACACTATATACTTGCTTTCCCATTTGCCCAACAACACAACGAAAATCCATGACAGCATGTCTATGACTTTCCAAAGAAAAAAAAAATCAATTGAGAAATTATGTTGGGCCCTCACCTGTTGGATTAGAAATACTTGCTACAGCATTGTAAAACAGTTTCCTGTAATTTAACGCCAATGTAATAAAATCCAAAGTACGGTATGTGCGTTTTCAATCTATAAAAATATATAAAAACTGCTAGATTTACAAAGCTAATAACTGTCGGAACACTTAAGGCTGTGAAATGGTTTCAAGATCAAATCCCCTTTTTCTGAATGAATTTACTACTTAAAGTCATTCCGCATTGTTGCACTTTTATCCCACACGGCCATGTCGCTGTAATTAAAAATGGCATCTACTCCAACTCAGAAGGTCCGTGACAGCGCACACTCACACACAATGCATGCACCTGTTTGTAACAATGGGCAGGCACCGTAACAACCAGCTGTTCAGTCAACAACACTTGAAAAGCACACGAGCAGCGACGAAGAGCAAAAGAGCACGGTACTTGGTCCCATAACGGGTGCCAGATCCTTCTTTCACCCAGCAGCGCCATTACGAGCGATGCAACTAATAAAAGGTCTCGGTGACGCATCGGTCCTCGGCTTTCTCTCGCACCTTGCTGGCAGGCCTTCGGATCGCTCTGGGACTGACAGTCCTTTAATGGATCGAACCTTATCAAGTATTTAATTGTAACCGGCACAATCTAATTAGGCGGCTCTTAATAGAGGTAATATTCGGTTATTGGTTATTAGTATAATGCCTGGGATGTGCGGCAGCGCAGGGTCTTTAAGCCGTGATGTATCGCAGCGGAGTTAATAAGACTCCGCACTCACCCTCTCCAATCTCTCGCTCTCTTTCAGGAGAGATGGTAAGCTGATACTACATAAACATTGTTAAAACCACAGCCCCCTGCTGCAGTAATTCACTTAGCTCCGGCCTTGATTTATGGCTCTGTCAATAGAGGGTGACTGGAAACTCTGGACGCTTGGGCTGCGATGTAGCCATTGTATTTACAGTAATAATGGAATGGACGACTCCCTCCTGCCCTTCTTTTGGTGTCGTTCTCCATCTTACCTCTCCCGACGCCTTCTTTTCACGGCCCCGGCTCTTTCTGTTGGGGGTAGGACGCAACTTTTATGAAGGAGATGCGAAGACACGCGCAGCGTCTTTACAGTCCCTGGCCGATTGGATTAGCCCGAGGCGCTGCCGCAGAGACCGAACCCCGCTGAGACACACCCTTTACAAGGCTGAGTCAGGATTTGAGTGGACCACACTCTTGCACGTAGCACAAATGCTAACAAAACACACACACAATCACACATTCGGAACCAGCATACTTAAAAACCACCAGCCAACTTATCCCGTCAACGCAATTACTAATAAAAAAAGCACAACAATTTTAATTAATGTTGACCAATTGTCAAGAGAAAGTGCAAATATATCTATTTATGCCTCATATATTATATATATATGTCAGAGTTAATAAACTTAATTTCCATTAAAATAATTATGTACAGTATATTAGTATTCTTTATAATAATATGCAAATTATTTTCTGTAAATATTAGTCGTTCCAAAAATGGATAAATAGGTATTAGTATTTATTAATGATTAATAATAAAACAATACATAATAATAATAATAATGCAAGATAAAAAAAAAAAATAAATAATAAAATAAATGGTATAATTTATAATAAACCAATGCTAAAACTAAATAAATTTACAGAACACATTAGGAAATATATAATAGTTTGGCTTTTCATATTTATTTATTATAAAATATATCTGTCCGAATTTCAATATATCACTTTATCCATCCATCTGTCTGTATCTCAATACATAAATTTATCTATCTATTCATCCATCCATCCTTTAATTTTCAGTGACTGAAGTCTTATTTTTGTTAACCAGTATCAGTAAAACCCACCAAAAAATGTTACAACATGACTAAACACTGGCTAAATTTAAATGATTTCTTCATAAAAAAGCGCACCAATGTAGCCAGAGCAGAACTTGGAAACCCACTGGGCCCAGAGATGGCATTAAACAGCCTTTTCCATGAAACTGACGGACGCTAGCTGCAATCCAAAAGCTGACTTAATGAAACACTTGAGCAGCATATGGTTTCTGCTCCGTTATTCTAAGAAGTGGATCCAACTGGCATTGCCGCATCTATCTGGAGGCAACATGTTGAGACTGGACCGCTTTCGTGACGTTTCTCTACGCCAAACAAAACAATTTTTCAAATATCGTCAATCATTCGGCCCTAGCAAGGACAAGCGCTTACCTGTTCTGCCTTTAAATCATGACTGAGTCGGTTCTCTAGAGCCAAACGAACCGTAGATCAGCGTTACAGGTTTGGTAACCAGCTTACGTCAGCTACAGTGAAACCTACCGTCTCAATTATGCAAATTGCCCCAGTCAATTAGCGAGGAGAAAAAAAACACTTTTTTTTCTTCTTCGCTTGCTGACAGAATCTAAGTGTTGTGGAACGATAGCCAATTACTTAAATGGCTTGCTCCCTTGTCATGTTCTTATTCATTTAATGGGGGTTATTTGGACGGAAATTTGCAAGTAAACAAAGTTTGACCATGTCTCGAGTTGTCAAAGCCGCTGGACGACATAATTCACTCTCAAACCCTGTCAACTCTTCCGTCTTCGATGTTTCCCTTTCCGCTAAATGCAAGACACCGTCTCCTGTGCCTTAATATTCATGGAGCGCATGGGGAAAACCCCACTGATGTGCTAAAAGAGGCTTGATGAATTAAAAAGGGGTGGTAATGAGGCTAATACCAGAACACAAGCGTGAGAGCGAGAACAGAGGCTTCGAGAGCAGCCTTGTCTTCACTATAGACACCAGGAGATCATGGGAGCCCCAGGAGAAGAGTCTGATCCTTAGAAATGACTTCTCTTTGTGCTTTATTAACCAGTGGACTGTTCTCACAAGTGTGGTGCCACCATGTTCGAGAACATGAAGCATCAAATGGTGTTAACTGCCAAAGTGAACCTGGGGCGCAAAACTCAGCCTTGTTGTGGCTGAATGTTTAAGCTCTGCACCATTAAACTTAGAAGAAACATTAACCGAGGCGTAACAGCAGGAAAAAAAATCTAAATAGCAGACTGACTGAATAACTGTCTGGACAGCCATTCTGTCAGCATGTCAGGATTCATTACAAACAAAAATATTGTAGTTTGCAGTTGTTTCAATTATTTTTTTATGTTTTATTTTTATTTTATATTACTTCTTATAGCAATATATTTTATTTTGTTCATTATTAAAAATATATATTTTATTACATATTTATTTAATTATTTATTTGCTTCAATATTTACATATGTATATTCACATTTAAATATACTTGAATAACATTTAATACAGTTGACCTTGAAGCAACATATATATTATTACAGTTACATTGATAGTTACATAAGTCAAATGTTTTTTTTAATTAATAATAAAAAAAATAGAAAGCCAACTGCAACAAAAATATATATTTTTTCCTAATGTGTTCTGTAAATTTATTTAGTCTGTAGTTTTTGTTTATTACACATTATAGCATTTATTTTATTATTACTTGCATTATCATTATTGTTGTTGTTGTTTTATTAACATAACATAACAAATACTTATACCTATTTGAATTTTTAATGACAAATATTTACATAAAATAATTAGCATATTTTTATACACATTAGAATACTAATGTACATAATTTATGTTATGGAAATAAAATTTGTTACATGAGGCACAGACAGATAGATGTACCTGTTTGACCTCTATATATTTCTATTACAGAGCCACTGAAGTCAAAAGAGGCATAGGCCGACTGCAGAGGTAGTGGGTGGCCCCTAAAGTTAGTCTGAGGGGGGTCCAGCGGACACATACCTCCCAAAGCAAATATGGAAATGATAATGATGCGCTGAAAAGGAGGCAGACTCCAGCAGCTGGTTGAGCGCGGCTCTTCTGTTGCCATTGTGCTGCCACCCGCGCGTAATAGAAAAGGCTCCGGATTAGTTCCACTTTGCAAATCGTGTTGGTTCACTGATCTTTTTTTTTTTGGTTTCCGCAACCTTTTTTCCCCCATTGGCCCATTGCTGCCAACTTTCACTGAATGGTGGATTATCAAAATAATAACTAAGGTGATAATAAAGGCCTTTTTTTTGACGCAACAGGTCTCCACCCAGTTTAAATAAGGAGGGAAGAGCAAGTGTTAGGAAGTAGCACGGTCAATTGAAAGGTAGGACAGATTTAGGCGGTTTTAAATATTCCTTAATGGTTTCCGAAAAAGAAGTTTTCCGGCCGCCCCACCTAACCGAGTTGGACTAACGTCTCGGAAAAGAGGGAGGCCATTTAAATCAATCATAGATTCATGGATTTAGCTTTTAAGAAGCACTCTTAAAGGGGTGACAAGCCTCGCTGTGTATGCATATTAAATCCATTTTGCGCTTAGCGTCCATGTGGGCATAAAATATTCACATGACAGCGATACCAATTCCAAGCGTGATTTAATACTAATAGCCTCACAAATTAAGTTGTGGTTTCTACTTCAACATGTTCAAACTAACTAATGCTGGAAACAGGCACTTCGGAACAATTCTGCAGGCCGTTTGGCTTTACATCCAGCAAATGAAGAATATTAATAACGGGGAAAAAGCAAAAACATGTAAATTTCCACACAAACTTTTAAGTTTGCACATAGCTTGTCAAATACTAGACAAAAAATGCTTTGAAAGCACGATAACTCTCAATCACGTGAAGACGTCTTTGGGTTTGATTAAAAATCGGCCTTATCTATGACAAAACCATTCACAGCCAGTGACAATACGGTGGTGATAACCTGATCCAGGCCTTTGTCTGATAAAGCCTCGTTCGCTGGGAAAACCAAGCCATGTGTAAGTCACACTCAGAGATCCGGTTAAGTGTTTACATTAAACGCATGTAAATCAAGCAGCCTGACGAGGACACACACCGCGGGCTGCACTCGTAAAGTAACCACTCTCACGTCCTTAGCGTATTTGTCAACAACTGTAACAAGCTACAAATATTCAGCTCACTTTAACCCGCACTGCCTCAAGCCCAGTTCACACTGACAGCAGAAATACTGAGAAAAACACACTTGCTGATTATAAAATTTAAATAAATAAAACAATCCATCAACAATTTCAATTTACAGCATTAGTTGAGAGACACTGTAATTGAAATATACCTTAATGAATCGGAATTGAATCTGAATCAGAACTGAATGTGAACGTAATCAGGCATTAATGAGAATCAAACTGAATTAAGAGCTTGTGAATTAAAAGAACTAAACTCCCAGTCCATATTATGCAAATGAGCAGGACTCTACTCAAATTAGTTGCATCTCCAACTTGAAAATGTCTGGATGCTTTGACGCTACAAAAGGCTGTCAGTGTGAACGCCCCTTCATACAGAGTCCGTTCAGACTTCAGGTTCATGCTCGTCCGGTCTAGAGTTACAAGGGGACAGTGTGGGGTGTGAAGGAAACTGGTATTTGAAGGATTGTGGGAGAACTGCTGGCTGGGAGGAGGAGCTTGGGGAAGAAGAGTGGTGCAGTTGGAGGAGGGTGGGGTGTTGGGACCTCACCTCTGGGTCCTGTAATGACAGGTCGATGATGGTGTGTGAATGCCGTTCGAGGGGAAGCGGTCTGCGAAGGCACAGGGCTGCTGAAACCAGACTTCTCTGACTTCTTTAATGTGGTAGGCGATGGCATCCCTGGCAAGAATGATTGATAAGTGCAATTTAATAACGCAAGGTCATGGAGATACAGGCTGGCGCAAAGGAGAGAGAGTGGATAGGAGGGTTGGGGTGGTTTTTTTGGGTGGGTGGGTGAGTGGATGGGGGTCAAGACAGCAGGGGAGACTGTGAGGCCCAGCGGGTGGCACAAGATACACTACATGGGGCCGAACGGGGACTCTCTCCCAGTGCAGTATATGTAGAGTACTGATGTCTTGATGTCAACAGACATGCGCACTAGGCACAACCCTTCTCAAAACAGAAGAAGGCGTTATTCATCTTCTGTGTAAGTAAGTCAGACTTTCGAGAGCGAGCTTAAAGGAATATTCTGGGTTCAGTACAAGCTCATTTGATAGCATAGTATTGATCACCACAAAAAAAAAATGTCTAGCTGTCCCCATCATTAAAAATCTGGGCTGCAGTGAGGCACATATTGGAAGTAAATGGGGCCAGATTTTAATTAAGGTTAAGATACTTAATGTACAGTATAGAGATGTAAACAATGTGACAATTTGTGAAACCCATAAAACATAGTTTAAAAATGATTTAGAGCTCTAATAATAAACTAGTTTTAACAGATGAATTAATGGGGATGCATTTTTTTTAGTTTTGCTTTAATGAAAACAAGGGACGAGTTGAAATATATATTCTGTGGCAATCAACATTACTGTACGTCACAAATGCTATCAGTCGAACACAGAATCCCTAAAGACGCATGGTGATGTGGAAAAAATATACTTGTATTGTTATGCTTTTGTGTTCTCTCATAAAACCTTCCCTAAAAGCATTTCCCTAAGAAACTTTGCTTTAAGAAACTAGCAAAACACATCTCGCATATTCAGTGAGAAACCTGGCATTTGCTTAAAAACTTTTGCATTCCTCCAAAAAGTTTGCGCTCTCTTGCAAAACTTTGCAGTTTCCCAGAAAACTTTTAGAGAAATAGTGCTCGCTCATAAAAGTTTTGCATCCTCCTGCGAAACATTGCTTGCAAATCACTAAACGCTAAACGTTTTTCTCCATTAAACTTTGCATTTGTTCGTAAAACTTTGCCATTTCCCCAAGAAACTACATTTGTTCACAAAAGTTTTTTCTATTCACACTTTTCGCTCACTCGCGAAACTTTTTTGTCCTCCTCTGAAACACTGCGCGCACTTGCAAGCCTTTTGCGTTCCAATAAACTTTGGGTTCGCTCGTAAAACTTTGCCATTTCCCAGAAAAACTTGGTGATCACTCGAAAAACTTTTGAAACCTTTTATAAAATTTTGCACTTATAAAACTGCATTTATATATATATCAATATATCTGCATATATATCAAGCGGACGCTAAGCTTTTGAGGAAATGCAATGCTTGCAAAAAAACACAAAAACTGAGTTCTTTGGGATTGCAACACTTGGAAATGACGGTAAAGTTTATAAGGGGAATGCCATGATTCTGTGAGAAAGCAAAAGCACTGAAATATAATTTTTCTTTCCCTATCATTTTTTTCATCACCATGCACCTCTGTGCAGAGTTAAGCGTAGCTCTGAACCCGTAATATTCCTGTAAACGCTAAACGTTTTTCAGTTGGTTCAAATTAGTGGCGATGGGTGCGAGGTTAGTTGTTAATGGTAAAAATGGGGCCTGAAAATGTAAAAACAAAACCATAAGACCGTAAGTATCTTATGCACCTTACCCGTGGGCTAGTGGGGTGAAATGACATAGCGATGAGTGAAACAGGATGTGGTGGAGAAAAAGAAAGAGAAAGCTGAATAGACATGGAGGGAAGAGGAGTTAGGGATGCAAAGCACACAGTATTCACATTCACAGTCTGCCAGGCGGCTGTGCTTTGGCAGGGGTTAATGCGAGCAACAGTTCAGATGCACAGGCTAACATAAGCTAACTGAGAATGACTGAAGTCTGTTAGTGCATGCTCAGCCACGTTAGTTCAACTCCTCCCTCCGGCATTAGCGCTCCCATACTGCCTCGCTTCACTCTACCTCTCGCTCCAGGGGAAAAATAGACAGACGTGAGGGAAACCCACGACCGATTAGCCGCTTGAGGTTAGGAATGCAAATTGATAAGAATGAACTGCAAATAGAAGGGGCAATTAGGAGGCAGCGCTGGCCCATTTGTCACCCGGTCAAAGCGTTTAGTCCATTCTTCTGCACTGGGACAGGATATAAGCGCTGGTCTTATGTCTTATTTCTCCCCAAGAGCAGTCCACTCACACCCCCCACCACCCCCGGAGGAACGAGTTCATCCAGACGCTAGCAAATGACTTTAACCAGTGCAATTCAATCATGTGTGGCTAAAGCTGTATTAATGGTTTTAGCCGGCGGCCCTCACTCTCCTCGCTCTGTCCACACATCTCATTCTAAATACATAGCAGCACTGGTGTGTGGGACGCCCCCCACGGCCTCCGATCTTGTACGGAGGCCACTGCACTTATTATGAGCCAATTACAGCTAAATGAGTCTATTTAGAGAGATCTGTAATCAAATATACTGTTGATGAAGTGTATTTGTTGGTGCACAGTGGACTAAAATTTACGGCTTTTCATTCCAGAAATTCAAAATGTAATCCACTTGCTAGTGCCCAAAAGATTTGAGATGAGAAACATTAAAAAATATATAACATTTATAAATATATATATAAATATATTTAAAAAATAAATACAAATTTGAAGTTTGGCAAAAACCAGACACAAATTATTTAAATAAATCTTTTTAAATATTAATACTATTGATATTATTTTAATATATTCTGTTGTAGCAACACAGGATATCCTAAATATAAATGTAAAAAAAAAAATAATAATTATATATATATATATATATATATGTATATATATAACAACATTTTTCTATTGAAAATAATAATAATATTTATTATTATTAAATTATTATTGGCATAAACATTAAAATACTGCTGCATAGAAATTTCTTAAATAAATCAATATTAATGTTAATATTAATAAATAATAATAACGTAGTGCCTTTTCCATTAATAAAAGAAACAAAAAAAATTATAATAATAATACATTTGAGTAATAAAAATAGTAATAATATTAATAATGATAACTACACAGCTCAAGGTGTTCTACTACCAGCCAGATGTATTGCAGTTCTGCTTTATATTTAACTTGTTTTTAGATACAGAAAGGTAAGATGCGCAGGTGAATGTGTTTTGGTGCGTTTCTGTGTGCGTATGAGAAGTCATCCTTGGTTTCTCCAGCCCTCGCAGACTCCTTCCCCTTTCAGGCGCAAGAAAGAGAGAGAAAACAAGATGGAAAGAAAGACAGCATCTCTTCCCAGCATCAATGACCATTAGAGATTGGATTTGATATTCACTTCAGGTCACGGAAAGGTCAACTAAGAGGTCAATGAAACCAGGAAGAGATGGTTGCTACTTCAATACGAATGTGATAAAAGATTGTAAGGAAGAAGCCATCAAGCACATTTAGCACAGCTTACCAATATTTTCCAGTCTTCATTCATCACACACACACACACACACACACAGAGTGTAAAAATTCCCCATTCAGCTCTTCTCATTTTCTCCTCACACTCACAAGTTCAGCACAGAATGCTTAAGAAGATCAATTTCAATGAGTACGCTGACAGCGGTGGAAGACAGAGCGGAGTGGAAACATACGGTGTCGTTGGTACTCATCAGATGAAGGTGGAGCCCAGAGTAACCCAAACACTACTCACCAGAGACCATGACAGAGACGAGAGAGAGTCAATGACAGAACAAACAAACAGAAAGCAGCGGGAAAGAGAAGGGAGTGAAGGATAATGAGAAGACAAACATGGGGTTAAGTCACACACATACACTCACAGTCACAGGCCGCTGAAAACCATCAAAAGAACATTAGCTATGGCCAATGCTTTTTAAGTACATCACCACTGCAGACATTAACTTATCAATATTTTACCTTATCTAAAGTTACACTGATTGTGTCTAGGCGCATCATTCCAGTTTTGTACTAAATTTAGCTTCATTAGCAGTTAGCTTGTCAAGTGACAATTATATATTTTTTTAACGCTGAATTTTTGATATTTACTGTATCTGAAGTCACTTTCAATGCCTGTCCATATTTTAGCATGTTTAGAGGGCTTTTAAAGTCAATTGGTTAAGTTTAACACCAAATTCAATTTCATTAGCGGTTAGCTTGTCACGCAAGAATATTATTTTGTTAGCGTTAATTTTGATTTACTGATATTTTAGGTAATCTGAAGTCACTTTGATTGGCCATCCATACATTTTTTCATATTCACAGGGAGTTGAAACCAATCGTTCCAATTTTAGCATTAAATTCAACATCATTAGCAGTTAGCCTGTTGCAAAAGAATGCTATTTTGTTAGCGTTCATTTTGACTTACTGATATTTTCATTCATCTGAAGTCCCTTTGATTGCCCTTCCATAATTCTTTAATGTTCAAATGGCAGTTAAAATCCATCCTTAGCACTTAGCTTGTCGCTAAATGTACTTTAATTTAGCCTGGGCCCATCCATACTTCCTTTGACGCTACATTCTTTTCGTAAGCAAAGTTAGTCTGGCCAAGCTGCCGTTTTTGAGCATTTCAGTACCCCAAAAAAAATGGGAACCAATGAAGACGAGGTTACGGTGGCTTCAGGTTACGCATATGTCATTGGAATGAGTGGTGTGATTGGTTGTAGATTCGTCCAGTAGTATTCGGCCAGACTAAGCTCCTAATAGCTTTATAGTCGCGGAAGCCAGGCTAACTTTCATTATCAGGTAGCTTGTTTACAGAATGCTATTTTGTTTACATTAGTTTTAATGAATTTAAGATGATGTGTTGCTGGCCTCTTCCTCAATCTTTCATAAGTTTCAACAGTTGGAATTTTGGAGCAAGGGGCATGTCGTAATTCATGTGGTTTTGTGGAAGTATGAGAACGATAAACACCATTAATAAACGATTATTTCAAAATTTGAGAAGAAATAATGGAAGTTCAAATATGATGTGATCTTTTGCAACATCCAGCCTACAGTAGCCAGTTTTTGCTGGACCAACAAGGTCTACCAGGACAAAACTAGGTCCAACAGCCATCTGGACCAACTAATGAGCATGTTCGTAACAGCTAGATACCATAAAGAAAGCGGCAATGTTCGATTGAGCTCTGGATGTGGTTCTGAGGGGGATGTTTTGGTGGGAAAGTCCAAACAGAAACAGAATGAAAGCTGTGGGCTGGCGGACAGCTGACTTTGATTGTGTGTGTGCAAGTGTCTGTGTTTGCTGTGGACAGGGTCTGATGTCTGGGAGTGAGTAATGAACACTTGAAAAGGTTCTGTCAGTTGGAATCAAAGCCCGGCCCTAGTCAGCACTTTCCCTTCCGAGGCGTTATTACACGCTGGGTACCGGTCCTGGCCCGATTCTCCTCTTCCCTCCCTTCTTCCTTCCTCAAGTCTGACAAATTGACGAAACCCAGACGGGCAAGGAGGCAATTCTGTATTGAGTGCGTCTCTCTGCTGCTCTCCATCGCTCTCGTTCTGTAGCGTTCTCTCTGTCCCCTCCGGCACATCAATCAGTGCTGGCCCGGCTGAACTCGACAGTGAATCTACCCAAACTAGTCTTGACACACACTTGCTACAACTTACAGGCGGACTATTAATTTTTCGAAATATAGATATAAGTGCTGTTATGAGTAAGTAATTACCACAAAGGCACTTGCCATTAGCAAAAAGACACAAAGATCTCTTGCAATAGAAGTAATATTTTAGAAAAATGCTATATATTATATATATATACAAACACACACACATATACACTTATATATATATATGTGTGTGTAAATACATTACACATACATTAAATATTTTGAAAATATTATTATTATTATTATTATTATTAATTAATATTTTAATTATTTTTTTTATGTTTTATAATACAATTTATCAAAGATATTCATTTAAGTTATTTTAGATTTGCAAAACAAAATACGTAAATACATGAATTTTAGAATGGCTTGTAATTGTTTGTGTTTGAAGTAGGTGGTGAGAGGTCATAGGGGTATGTTTGTGCTGACACTCGGCTACGTGCGACGAGCAGACTGATGGACAGACGTCACCCTGGAGCCCCTTCAGCGGCCCATCACCTGACACCCGCTACCTGAGCCATGCCAAGCACGCTGCTGCCACGGACATACTTTAGAAAGGCTGGCTAAATTTAAACACATAGCAAAGGTCTCCGCTATCAAATATAGATAGGAGCGGCCCACATACACACACACACACAAACACACTCAGGGGGGGAGATTCATGGAAAGGGACACAAATCAAACAGATGGCAGGCATAACAAGAGCTCGAGATGTCACAGTTGTTTTGTCGTTCAACACCACGGCTGAAAAATGGATAAAAGTCGCTGATTGGACGAGAAATGCGATCCTGTCATGGACGAGCAAGTGATCGGGAGGTCAAATCGCTCTCACTTTCTCTCTCACTCTCTTGGTTTACTCACACAATCCCTCTCACATTCAAGCAAACATACACTGGAACAGACTCTCGCTTGCTTGGTGCCGATGCAACTGTGAAAAGCACTTAATAGTGAGACACAGCTCTAATTCAATAGCACCCCTCCATATTCCCTGTGCATTGCCTTTTTCCACCTTCAGATATATTAGGGATGTGCCAAAAACGCAGACTAGTCAACTAATCAACCAATAACCAAGTATTTAGTTAGGGAGTTAAAATAAGTGAGTTAATGTGAAATCTTTTTCTTTTATTTATAGCTTTAATGAACAGTGCAAGTGCTTTAAACTGGATGAATTTAGAGGTTTAGTTATTAACACACACATATATGTATATAAATATGAAATACAGATATAAAAAATATATATTTACAAAATACATCAAATAAATACAAATTATATCAATTTAATGCACAGATAAACAAGATATTTACAAAATATTATGTATTTTAACAATTTTAATTAATTCAAATAAATTATAAGAATTAAATATTTACTATATACAGTATATTTACAAAATACATAAAATAATTAGAATAGTTCAAATAGAAACTGCATACTTTTGCACATCCCTAATATAATTATTAAAATTTTTCCAAACATTGCATCCTCAAAAACACGAAGACATACCACTGTAACGCAAACATTTCCAGATGCACCGTTTATGGATGTGGATGAAGTCATGCACACAAACAAATCATAAGGATATCATGGGACAGGGGGGTGCATGTCATTTCAAGGGGTACAAAAACATTCTCCAGGTTCTGTTCCTTTTGTGGGGAAAAGCAGGTGGGGGAAGAAAATCGTCTGAACAAAACAACAACAAAAAAATAAAGGTACGAAACAACACGACGACGACAAAACTAGACGGCACAATGAACAAGCTCCTTTTTTGGATGGGGTGGAGGGGTGAGGTGTGGGAGGGTGACAACATTGATGTAGTTTTACCTTGTCTTGAGATGAACGAACTAGCTAGCGAGCCACGCAGTTTATATCCAGCTTTGAAAGACAAGGAAGGAGGAGAAAGAAACAAGGAGGGACAAAAGAACAAAAAAGGCAGGGTGAATAAGAGGTGTAGAAGCAAATGTGCAATTACTCAGCAGTTCAACCATTCATGTCAGATATGATATGTGCAGAACCTGCTGGACAGCCACACACACACACACACACACACACAGGTGACATCTTGGGGTTTTCTTCCGTCACTGACTGTATTCTTCTATAGGACTATAACTGAAACTACTACGAAAAAGGATCTGGGGATATTCTTATTATGATGTCAAAATGAGAGGCGGGATTACAGGACGATAATCAGCTGATGTTTTTGGGGAATAAAAGCGAAAGATGTTTTAAAAATAGTTAAAATAAATAAAATGTATGTATTAATACAATATATAAAACAACAACACATAGAGTATGTATTTTTAAAATATTTACACATTTATATTTAAATTTCTATATACTTTACACAATAAATAAATATATTTAATATATAAACAAACTTTCTGAAATATAAACTTTATACCCATGTATTTATATATACACATTACACACACATATTACGAAAACAAAAACATTTATTTTGAATGCTGATAAATAAATAATGAATCGTTCGACAGCACTAATAATAAACTG
>JAUCMT010000053.1:6545430-6562151 GCA_032357475.1 Enteromius thamalakanensis
AATAACATGTAAATATAAATTACATATTCATTTTTCACTCATTTCTACTGTTCTACTTTAAACTTATTACATCCTCAATGACTACAACAAGAGCTTGGCACCTGATCAAACTCAAAAGCCACTTGCATTATGTAAATAAATGCAAAACTCAAGTATCTTAAAAGTTTTATTTACAAGGTTCTAGGTTCTCTCTCTCTCTCTCTCTCTCTATATATATATATATATATATAAATAAAGGGAGGGTGACAAGCTGAATCTTAAGAAGAAGTGATGTAGCTATTAAACGACTTCCTGCGCTGCTCGGTAGCTGGCGAGCTATAAAACCAACAATAGAAATGAGTTTAGTCTTGACTGGCTGGATGAGGAGACGTATAGCATGTGGACGGGCAGAATAATAAATAATAAAAACACAGAAAGGGAGAGAGAGAGAGAGAAGGAGAAGGAAAGAGAGAGGGACAGAGGGAGGGGTAATATCTACGGCTCATTGCAAGAGAAAGTGCTGACATGAGCTAAAAGACTGCAGACCCGGAGAGCATTCCTGCACAGACGCCCCTGAGATTGAGAAGAAGTGAGATAGAGTTTGTTCGAGGAGAGGTATCAGAAGAAGGGGAAGACGTACGTTAGAGGGCATGTGGCAGGAAGTCAAGGTAGATTACAAAATGACAAAGCGACGAGGACAGTGGGGTGCAGGGTCGCGAGCGAGAAAGGCAAAAAGTCAAAGTTTCCACACAGCTGTACATACTGTGAAACAATAATAATACCGAGCACAAGTGAGGCGCACCATTACTTGGAAAATAGAGGGATGACGCAATGGAGCTGAGGAGGGAGAGAGCAGGCGAGCGAGCGAAGGAGCCTTCGTCACTAGAATTCCAGTATAGGGAGCATATGCACCCGGAGTTCACTGAGGGCATTTCCATGAGTGCCTCATATAGGGAGGCAGGGGCGAGGGAAGGGGCAGGGCTTCTATATCTCAACACGGATAATCACTCCCAGCTGTGTCCACTGTAGCACCGCACACACATGTAGGGAGGGGCCAGGGTTCGCCTTTCACAGCAGCACCAAGACCTCAACAAGCCTCCAGCGCAGCAACAAGAGCGCCGTGTCGAACTACACTGGGCCTCGGGACAAACAAGTCTATACTGCATCTGGGTAGTTGACAAAAACATAACTTTTGTATTTAACATCAAGGCTACTGTGTATTTCAGGTGTTTTAGTCATTATCCCACCTTTTAACAAACTTTTTGCGTCTTTAAATAAGTAAACAAAAGTATACAAAGAGATAAGAAAAGGGGTGGGTCTTTTTTTTTGTTTATTAGTAACTGAAAACTGAAAACTTACCAGAATGGAGCTACATGAAAGAGTTTGCAAGAACATTGGTTATTTGTGCTATTTGAGTAAACAACCATTGGCCTTGGTGATGTCATCGGAGATGGAAAGTCGTTTTAGAGGGGGAGCAGGTTACTTAATTCTGATTTAGAATTATGAAGAGTGTTTTTATTTTCAGATTAACATGCACTGATTAGTGTGAATGTGTATTAAGTAATCTGGAATGAGCAAAATATGATATTTAATGAGAAAAAGGGGTGGTGCTTGATTGTAATCGATCTGTAAATGATTGGTTTATGTAAACTGTGTTGTGTACCACAATAGAGCTATGTGATGTTAATGAGAGTCAGCAAAAACAACAGTTATTTGAGCTATTTGTGCAAAAAGCCATGAGCCTTGGTGATGTCATCGGAGACGGAAATTCGTTTAAGAGGCGGAGCAAGTTACTAAATTCTGATTAAGAAAAAAAGAAAGTGTTTTTGTTGTTATGTTATTGCTGTGAATGTGCATTAAGAAATCAGAATTGCGTGAGAAATGATATTCTATGAGTAAAAAAGGGGCGTGTCTTGTTTTTAATAGATCGTCAAATGATTTGTGTACATTGTGTGTTATGTACCAGAATGGAGCCATGTGACGTGAATAAGAGTTTGCAAAAACGATGGCTAAATTGCTATTTGTGTAAACCGCCATTGGCCTTGGTGATGTCATTGAAGATGGAAAGTCGTTTAAAGGCGGAGTCAGTTACTTAGTAATTTTGTTCTCAGAATGACATGCACTGATCAAGATTGTGCGTTAAGAAAACAGGAATGTGTAAAACATGATAGTCAACAAGAAAAACAGGGCGGTGCTTGATTTTATACCTTTAAGAATCGATTAGTGAAACTTACTTATTAGTGAACTTATTCGTACTATAAGTCAGAATGAAGATGCGAAAGTTTGCTAAAATTGCTTTTTCTTTATATTATCTAATATAAAGCATGGCCTTGGTGAAAGTCGTTGGAGAGGCGTAAAAATCTATTTTATTTTTGATTAAAAATTATGAAGATTGTTTTGTTTTTTTCCCCTCACATAAACATTAGCTTAAAGAATTAGCAGGAATCAGCATTAAGCAACCTGGAATGAGTAAAAAAAAAATTTAAGAGGGAAAAGGGGCGGGGCTTGATTTTTTTTGGTCAGGAAGTGATTGGATAGAACAATGATTTGCTAAAACAATGGCTGAATTGCTATCTGTTTATATTATCTAAAACAACAAAGCCTAGACCAATGCCATCAGAGACTAGACGTTGTTAGAGAGGCTGAGCAACCTGATGATTGGACAGTGAAGTGTCCGTTAAATACCAGATGTGAGTAAAAGAGTCAAATTAGATTTTTATGATCTTTAAATCAAAGTACAGACATTTCATATGGTCTCATTTTATCACCAAGAACATGTATATTGTGCAAAAACAAGAAAAATCTCTTTTCAAATGGTCTTCGATGAAGTATCCACAGCTTGACATCTGACAACTACCCATAAACAAGCCTCACAAGAGGCAGTAAACAACTGTTTAACAGTTTTTTACTAGCTTCTTATCAAATGTCTCTCACATTCTTTTCTATTTTCTTGCGCTCTCCGTTATGGATTTCTCACCTCCCCTCTCTCTTTCTCCTGGGCTTGTAAAGGAGAGGATATCCTCTGGCCTTATCTAATAGTCTGCGGATTGTGCAACGGCTGTCCCGTCCCAGAAAGGCAGCAGCCCGCTTTGTGAAAGTGCATGCAGCATGGAGCACAAGGGTCAAGGTTCACCAGCAAAAACAAACCATGGAAAGAAAAAAGTTGGTCATGTTTTCCTGCATCGGGGATGAGAGGGAGACAGAAATAATGGAGAAACAGGGTGGTGACAGGGAAAAGGTGGAAGTGTGTGATAGCCTCAGGCTACGTCTGACAGTATTTAACATGCAGTGAAAGGAGTCAGTGGTCTTTAAAGGGATAGTTCACTCTAAATAAAAGTTCTTTCATCATTTACTCACCCTCACGTCATTTCAAACCCGTATGACTTTCTTTCTTTCGTGCAAGCAACTATATGATATTTTTCCTGTCTAGAAGATTTTTAGCGGATAACGACATACATTTTTTGCTTTATAAAACAAAAGAATAATTAATAAAAGCTTCCCAAATAAAATATTTTGAATGTATGTAATTATTTGCATTTGATATTATATATAAATATATGTAATATAGAAACATTTTTATGAAATATATACATGCATGTGTTTTTCCTTTTAATCCTTTAGTATTTTAGTATTATCCCTTTAAGAATCACTGAGACAAAATCTTGGTTCTTCAAAGCCGAATACATGTTCTGAATTGTTTTTAGATCCAGCGTGTTAAAAGTAGACCAGTTTTGTTAAACCAGGGTCCTCAGACTGGATTGGGACTGGCCTGTACTGCTTCGGATCAAAACTGGAAATAATCCGAAGATTATGGACGACAGATACAGATACCAGATGGAGCGAGTTTGTATGGGAGAGAAAATATGAAAAAAAGACATTAGCGGAGTGATTATGTGCAGCCTATATCGGCAAAACTCAGGGGTGATCTTCAGTTCACGACAAGAGAAAGAGAGAGAGAGAGATGAAAAGATAATATCAGCTACATGCAGGATGAGAGAGATGAACACGCTCATCTGTCTGTATCCTCTAATCTGAGTAAACAGGGCGATGTTGGTGTCACACACAAGGGCGTGGAAATAATAGCTCAAGCTTCGCAGCGCACATCTGCGATAATCTTTAAGTTAGGAGGAAAATATGCCTTATAATCCAGTGTTGAGGGACGCGCACGTAACAGAGCACTGGGGAGGAGGTTGAGGGAGGATAAAGCGGGACTTTTCGACATCATTCTCTGTTTAAACTCAAGCAAACAGGCGACTGTTTCCATTCAATCATCGTGTTTATGTTTTCTCAAACTGTAAATCAGTCGACACAGACTGTTTCATTGTCCGCTAATAATTTGTAAACACACACAAAATCAGCGGAATTGCTGCTCTGTGTTTGTTTTAAAAGAGCCCGTTTAGAACAATTCTCCGTCTGCGCTGGAAACATGCCACTTTTCACACAAGTTTACGCGGACGCAATCCTCTTAAGAGTAATCACCCACCTCTGGCTTATACTAACACACTCGCGCTAATCTTCTCAGAGGAGAAAGCGAGTCACAGAGCGCCAACGACGTCAAAAATTCGCAAACTAGTTCTTACTACAGCTCAACTAGCTAAAAAGAACTAGTTATATTTTGTGGACAAAATAATTTAGTCCAGATTCAAACCTGCATTTTCCATACACTATTAAAAAAATACTATTTAGTAAAACCATTTTTTTTTGTTTGGAAAGTGAATCCCAACAAAATCTTTTTAATTTAATTTTTTATAATCTTGCCATTATAAAGACATTGTTGTGAAATGGATAGGTTCTACACTCTTACAGTACCACACAAGAACCATCTTTGGTTCCTTTAAAGAACTTTTTTAAAACCATTTTAAAGAACATTTAAATAATTTAAGAACCTCCTTCGATGGAGAAGTTCCCTTGGATGTTAATACGGAATATGGAAGAATCATTTTATCTTCGGAACGCCAATTAAGATACTAGTGATTAAATCCAAGAGACTCTCCATAGAAAGGTAGTAAATGTGACTCGGAAGAGAGTAAATAATTTAATAAAGTTGATTTTTTTTTCTTTGTGCAAAAAATGTATTCTCATAGGTACATAAAATGTGAACTATTTTAATGATGTCCTTGATGCCTTTTGGGACTTGAACGTGGTAGTTCCGCTTCTCTCTAAGCTCTCATATTTCATCAAAAATATATTTTTTTGTTTTCCGGGTTTGGAACGACATGAGTAATGAATGACATGATTTTTAAGACTGCAATTAATGATTTTTGAGTGAACTATTAATTATATAAAAAAATAATCCTTTTGCGCAATGAAAAGACTCGACGGACATGAAGTTCTTCATGGAACCATTTATAATCGTTATATTTAAGGTTAGTGTGAACCGAAAGTTGGTGACTGATTTTACTTCCATATTGTGATGTACTTCAGTGAAAAACAAAATACTGAATGAGTAAACTAGAGGGTGCAGCATGTTTTTTCTACTGTATTAATTGATAATTTATTGGATGTAGAAAAGTAGGTGACAGTTGGTGGGGTGTGTTTAATGATGTCAAGCCACTGATGTCATCAGAGGCCCGTCATTATAAATGAAGGTAGTTTTGATTTCACGCTGACTGTATGAATGTATGAACTCCAAAGGTCTTCTAGAGTACACCTGGATAACGCTCGGGATTTGTAGAAGCATATTTTTGAATACGTTGTGAAACGTGGCTATAAACACTTACCATTTTCTGGCTGGTCCTTGATGTCGCCTTCACTGGGCTGGTTCGGACTTTCAGCCTGACCCGTTTCTGTAGAAAGACACACAAAGAAAGTTAGACTTTTGTTTCATGACCACAGTGAAATCGGGCACTTGACAGCCTCTCGAAAACTGTTCCTGACGTCTAAAGACTTGAGATACAAAAACGTCTAGTCCAGAGTACCAAGGAATCACCGTGCTGACCGTGCAGTCTGCCAGCCAACCGCACACTGGCCTCGCAGGTGAAACCCTACGCTGATGTGCGTACACAGGAGGCCACCGTGTTGCCGGTTCAATAGAGCTGACTGCTGCCACAGTATAGGCTGACAGACAACTGCATGCGTCGTAAAAAAAACTCCTAGGCTTTAACTGACTGCGGATGTAATTTAACAGGTTAAGTAATGTGGTTTATTACATATATATGAACAATAATGTCTATTTAATAAAATGGAAAAATTACTACAATTCACAAAATCAAATAAAAGTGACTGTTGATTATATAAATCAATTGACAGGCCTAACTGTAAATTTCCGACTGTATTTTTTAGCATTCAGACGCAAAGGGAAGTTATCGGAATAGAAGGTCTGAGTGTACTCTAGCCAATGTCCTTTTGGCACGCGGCTCGGTAGGTCAGACCGACAGTGGGGTCTGGGCTGTGAATTCACACTGAGTGTGCTATTTGCAGCCGAGGCACTTATGGAAATAAGTCTAGAGAGAGAGAAAGCCTTCAGACCTGGGTGTACTGCATAAAAAAGGCCCTATAAATTTGATGGGCTCCGATTTTTTCCCAAGAAGTGCTCTTTAACGGTGCCATTAGCTGCGATAGCAATGATTCGTGCCGTGACGTTAAGGGAACTTTCGTAAAGATTCACCCGGGTCCCTTTAACTCTTCTACGACAGCCAAAAATTGCAAAGAAACACCCTTTAAGATGATTTAGAAGCTGGGGTGAGTATTGATTTCCCACTGGAGATAAAATAGTCATGCTGGGAGAAATATTACCTATGTCGCGCTAGAAAGCACACAAAACAAAATGGCTGGCAAAGATGGGAATCGAATTCTTGAATACATGTTAAAAATCTTACTGGAAACACAAATTAAAGTAAAAGACTAAGTGGTGCAAAAGTTTGAGTGCAAACATTTTCTTTAAAAAAAACAAACACTTTTGGAACACACTTTTAACTAAAAGGCAAAACAAACATTTCAACTAATCTTTATTAAATATTTTAATTTTTCACTAAATATTTTAGTTTTTGGTAAAATAAACGTTAGAACGTAACAAATAGGCTAAATCATGCAATAATTAGCATACAATAACTTTTTACAATTTGGTTAATGAAAAATCACAGAAAACTGATTTTTGACGAAAGAATAAAAAGATTCATGACCTTTTCACCTTTACTTTTGAGCAGAATATATGTTAAAATGCCAACACAAATGTGGAACACAAATGTAACAAAGGCTAAACTGCAAAAGAATTAAAATACAAAAATGCGGTGAAACGACGAATACGAAAAGAAACTTTAGATTGTGAAAATAAAAAGATCTATGACTACTTCCTCTTTTTTTTTTTAAACAGAATACACGCCACACAAATGTAGTCACAAATGCAATAATTAGCATGCAAATATTATACAAATTTCAGTTAACGATAAATCACAGAAAGTAACTTTTGATATAAGAAGAAAAAGCAAAACCCCGACCCCCCCCCACCAAAAAAAAAAAAAAGTCCGTCCAGCCCCCTCATCTGCTTCTAGACAAAGTAAACAATTTAGGGCCTTGTTTGCATTCAGCTCAGCGTTGCCGTCTGCATCAACAGTTTAAAACAAAGGCAATCTGAAGAGTGGGCCGAAACAACCAAAAAAAAAAAACCGCACGCAGCAACCCCCCCCCCCAGCAACAGCCCAGAGATATGTGAAAGCGCAACCAAAGGGGCCGGGAAACCGGGTGCCGGGTGGGTGCGTGTGTGCAGGGACTTTCACACACTCTCCCAGTTGCCCTCCGCGGACCAAGTGCTCTCTCACACAGTGCCCATTGCTAATTAAATATGCAAATGAGGCGTGAGACCCAGACTCTGTGTGTCACATCTGCATTTACCCCCTGTCGAGGGCCCTCAGAGAGCGAGGGGGGAAACAAAAAAAAACCCTCCCGCCTGAAATAAACAACAAAAAAAGACACTAAACAACAAACAACTAAATACCGTGCACAAACAGGCCCATTCACCAGCCCTAAATCCTCTATACAAGAGCATAACAAGCCACTCTATGGGCTGCCGATTGAAAGACAGAGGAGGGATGGTTCCTGCGTATCTCTAATTTTGTTCTCACACCATCAAAAAGATGGGAACGGCGTTTGGGTGTGGGAGAAGAAAAGCAACCTGGAGTGACTCAGTCGCCGTGTTATTCCGCCTCGGTTCGACAACGGAATTCATTACGGAACAATCGGAAAGGGATACATAGTTAAAACTACTTCGCTTAGCGTCCAAAAACAAGCTTGGGATAATTGATATGGGCTCAGGTTGCCTGAACGTGGCCGAATTAGTCGGCGAGGTGATTCCCTAATTTGATCATTAGGACCGGCTTGCGACGGCAGGCAGGTTGGGCAGAAGCGTTATGCCCCCTGGCCTGCCTTCGACTCCGACTGCCTCCTTCCTCTCCCAGGCCAGGCCGAGGGCTTTAGGGGGGCGTGCGCATACACTCACACACACACAGACCGCCTGGTCTGTTTCATTATGCATGCGCTAAACCATCTGTACTTCTCGCAGGTCCGCTCGTCCCAACCCGCCGCTTTCTCACCAAGTGCTTTGCTGTAATCCAATTGTGTGTTAAAACCCCGCTTTCAAAAGGCCCTTTACACAGTGGGCTCAGGAACACGAAGGCCTATAAAAGGAGGCAGAAACTTAATTTAGAAATACAAACGGGCCTTTCTGGAGTATCAATGGAAGGTGAAGCTCCAGGGATTGGAGCATTGTTTCCACAAGTATCGTCCCCCAGATTTATTTATTTTTTTCCACAGACATTATGAGATGGTGGGTGCCCGTTTCCTGCGTGGTCGCACTTGAGACTATCCGGACAATCTGAGAAACTCGGAAGGAACGTGTTTTAGAGCCATCGCCACAGCAACACAAATATGCGTTTTGTTTTGTTTCTTTTGGGAGTAGCATATTTGGGCCGTAATGCGCATTACATAAAAATTACTTGGGGGATAAAAAAAAATAAAAAATTTAAATTCTGGGAACTGCAATGAGTCACAGAAACATGTCGATGAAACCTGAAATTGTGAGCGACGTGAGAAAAAAGGGAGGAGAGGCAACAGAGGAGGAGTAAATAAAGTGGAATATAAGATCTCATAATTGTTTTTAAAAAAAAACACAAATGTTAATATAAAACCATTTTTGGCAACTACAATAGTATTTATAGTTTTGCTTGGAAGCAAATGCCACTTAGAGCATAGTGGAACATAAAGGAATATAACGTGAAAATATATTAACAATTTGTACCAAAAGACAACTAAATTATGACCAAAAGAAATGATGCTCAGCTGAAACTGTAAACAATTGTCAAAATCATTTAGAAATGAACTATTTGTTAGTATTTGGTAGTAGATGCGGTTTAGGTTAACATTTTTCAAATATGTATATTTTTAAAACACTATTAAAACAATAACATTGTGAAATTTTATCACAATTTAATTTTGCATTTGGATTTAATTTAAATGTCATTTATTCCTGACTTTTCAGCATCATCACTCAACAACAAAAAAATCATTCTGATATGCTGCTCAAACATTTATCGAAACATTTATCATCAAGTTAAAAACAGCTGTGTTACTGTATATGTACCTGCAACCTTTTTTTCATGATTCTTTACTGAGTACACTGTAAAAATAAGTTGTTTCAACTTAAAATATCTTGTTACCCAGATGCCTAAATTTTCTTTGTTTAATCAACTAAAAATGTTTAGTTACTTAATGTTAATTTTAGTGTCAACTAGAATACTTTAGTTAAATTTAAGTTTTTTTTAGCTATTTTAATTTAATACATCTTTGATTAATAAACAAATTGATTTATTAAAAAAAAATGACTGACCCTAAACCTTTGAAGGCTAGCATTATATATGTATGTGTATAAATATATATATATATATACATACACTTTATCACCATTTCATACCAAGACAGCTCGTCATTCTTCTGCACGGGGAAGTGGAGAAAGACGTTTGTTTCCGTCAGGCCGCTGCCCGTGTTCAGTGTTTGAGTAACCCTGACCTCTCCCCCTGCGCTTTTACGTCACACCATATTTAATAAGAGGCAGTGTTTAGACAGGACCCTTCTGCTTCTCCTCTATAGATCAGCCCGTTGCCGAGGCTTGTGCTGTTTTTCTTCTCTCGTGGAGCGTCGCTTGTTTACACTGCTGTTTTCGGAGGACCGGGAAGCGAGACGGGAGAGGATAGTGTTACAGGCCGTGTTTACAGATCCTGTCTGGATTTTGAATAGTAATACTGGCGTGTTTTCTTTCATTCTTCTGTAACTTTTTGAAAAATACAGAATGCACTTTTAAGGACAGGGACCAAGGTAGGGAGCCCTAGCGGCTTTGATGTGCTGCAGTCAAGCTCGTGCACCAGAGCAGGGTGTGTAAAAATGAGCAGAATCCACTCTGCGGTCTCCCAGCGATGACATTATGGGATCATTGTGGTACGGTAAACCAACTATTGCAATCCAGCAAAAAGCAATAAAGCTACCCGAGTCTCAATTATTCTTCAGTGAGTGTGACTTGAGCTATTCCCCCCTGCAAATATAAAGCTAAACCAGATTGTAAGAGAGAGCTATCAATAAGCGCTAGCGCGGTAAAGGAATGCCATGTTTCCTTACTTGAACTTGTAAATCAGCTCTTGTGCTAGCGGTGTAAGACAAGCTGTCTGGATTGCCAAGCTACCGTTACCAAGACACAAAAGCGGGACATTCCTGACTTATTTGAATCCTTGTTCCCCCTGGACTGGCGGGGGCACTGGGAACAAGATATCATTATTAGCTAATGCAAGATGGAGGGTGGAGTAATGAAAAGCTTGCATAGAAATGTCAATAGCTTGGTTTTATAACCTAGTTACCTGTCCTGCTGTCTGTATAGGTAACAATAACCTTGTAAAATGAGTGACTGGTTTGTAAAGTTCATGGTTACGCAATCATGCTGTTAGCATGTTGCTAAGCTAACAATGTGATACTTTGACAAACATAAAATGCAGAGAACGCACAAATACTGAATAAAATATTCCTCAATTTTGTGATAAACGACTGCAAACAACTGCATGGAACACAAATTTAGGATTAATCACTTTGGTGTTTTTTGCCACATTTTAACATGTTGCTAAGCTAACAATGCGGCCTTTACATTTTCCAAAAACTGATGCATTTTTTAAAAACTAACTTTTACTAAGACTGCGAAAAACTTTTTTTTCTCTGCGCTCAAACTTTGTGTAGTATCGAGTGGGTACATTTTCCTCTTCACTTCCTGAGATCTTTCAATGTACACCTGTTCTTTACACTCCAGTGCCCTTCGGACTGAATATATATGCTTCCTACAGTACACAAGGCAATGGAACATAACCTTAGTCTCTCCATCCTTCTTTCTCTGGCTGGTCGAAATGTTCCAGAGGGAGAGAAGGAAAAAGTGTACCATCCTCAATGCTAGCAGCTCCTCTTAGGGAAAAGATGCATTCCCCTGGAGGCAAACCCTTTCTTTCTTCCTGAGCACTGTGCTTCTCGACTCCCCTGATATGAACTACAGTTTCTAGGAAAAGGCAGGAAAGGCAAGCAGAGGAGGAGGAGGAGGAGAAAAAGTTCTTGGCCTTTTCCCAGGAAGCGAGAGCGAGAGAGAATCAGAATCCCAGAATTCCCCTGGGATATGGTGAAATATACAGCCTTGGGGCCACTTTCAATTTACTCTCTGCAGTTCTCTTTCCCTCTCTCCCTCTCTAAATAGCCGGGCTGTGAGAGAGAAGTCGAAGCTGTCAGGGATCTAATGTGTACCGCGACCTCCTGTAGCCCTGATGTGGAGAAATAGAAAGATCGCGAGTGGGTCAAGTGTCTGTGTGAGCACGGATTTCTCAAAGGGAGTACGAGGAGAGGGGAATATCTGCAACACCAAATAAGAAAAGAACAAAAACCAAACCGAAATACATTAGACTTTGACAGTCCGATTGAATTTAAAACACCAGAATCAAGTGATTAGGCAAAAATGAGACCTTTGGAAATAGCCGGGTCAAAAGTAGCATACACTTCTCCAAACAAAAAGCCATATTGTTGTGATGCCTACTTCCGCAAGCTCCAGACACATCCTGTCTTTGTTCTCAGACTGCCTCTTGCTTGCCCTAGTTGATCCCACATGGTGTCACAGGTAGAGGAGTTTGTCCTTGTTCTGACAGCGAGGATCTTTCGACAAATATAGTTGGAAAAAAAATTACCAGGCTCTCCATGTGGTCCCTGGGGTCCAGGAGAACCACAAAAACGGCAGTACTGGCATTGTTATTCCTGACTCTGAACTCTGTAAGGAGAGGAGAATGCTTGCGTTTGACCTCTGTCAGGCCTGATTTCCTGCCGAAGAGGAGTAGTGTCTGAGGACGTGGTACTGAATCGGAAAAAACCCCGTCAGTTTGATTGTCATTTGCGAGAGATATAATCTCTGTGAGTACCGTGAGACCCTCCATTTGTGGCACGGGAGTCTGTGTGTGTATGTACTGTATGTGTGAGCCGTAATTCATCGTTCTCCAGGAGCCCAGCTGACAGGCTCCAGCTGCAGACGTGCAACGTTCATGGTGGGTGTTCATTGCTGTCAGGATCGCCGACACACCTGTCTCCACAACAACCAGCGCCTGTAGCCAGGTAGTCTCCAACTGACACAGAGGTGTCAATGCTTGCTACAGTCGTCATGCTGACAGTGAGGTGAAAGATGAGACTTCTTTTGACATGCAATACTCCTTACACAAAGGAAAAAGCTTTGCTACTTGCTATTGCTAATTAAAGGGATAGTATACCCCAAAATGAAAAAATTCAAACCAGTAAGACATTTGTTCATCTTAAAAGCACCCTTTAAGGTATTTCTGTTGAAAACCAAGATCTTACATAGAAAGCAATACAACTGACACTTTTAATACCCAAAAAGGTAGTGAGGACAAAGTTAAAATAGTCCACGTGACATCAGTGGTTCAGATTTCATCAAAAACCTCAGATTTAATGAAAACTATTTTAATTTGTGTTCCGAAGATGAATAAATGTCAAGCAATGACATAAAGGTGAGTAAGGAATGACAGAATTTTCATTTTTGGGTGAACAGGTTGTATTCATAATTTAAAGGGAGAGGGTGTTTTTAATTTAGGGAGAATTGGACAGAATTTGCATAGTGCAACAATACTTCCACGGCTTATTGTTAAATCTGTAATTGTCCCAGACGTAGCATAGAAATGGCACACAATTTAATAGAAGCAGCTAAATGGGTTGTTTTAGTACAGATTTTTATATTTATTGAGCCACAAACTGTCATCTTTACCCATAAACATGACTGTAAGTAAATCCACAGAGCATCAGTACGTGGCGGGTGACATTTGCACCATTTATGGCACAGGAGGGTGTTCTTGGCTGGCCACTGGTATCAGCTATAACGCTGTGGGCAGAGAAGCCTCGTCTCAAACCCCCCTCTTCCCTTCTCTCTCAGAATGAGTGAAAATAGAAAGTCTCCATGATCTTGGCAGTAGGACATTTGGAGAGAAAAAAAATGGGGTGATTCAATTTGGCAGCCAACTTTTTCACTCCCTCTCCTTTCGTTGTCTTCCTTTCTCTCCCTCTCACTATCGGCACGCTCTCTTCCTCAGAGTGGCTGGCCATAGCCCATGTTTGGAACAAACTGGAAGACACTTGCCAAGGCTGAAGCGTAACACCGCCAGGGATGCACTACCCAGCCCGCAACTTCCCCTGCAACGCACTTCTCTCCAGCCGCTTCTCACTGAGGAAACCCCCCCAGGAGCCTGGCCGCTAGAAAAAATGGCCACCCACAAATCCACACATCAATATGAAAAAAGAAAAGCATCTGAGGAAATAAAAACATTAGAGGAAAATGGGGGAAAAAATAGCTTAAGAATTAAATTACAAGAAAAAAATTATAATAAAAAAGGATCAATAAAAAACATATTTAATGTAAATAAAAATAATGAATTTTTATTATACACTTCTTCATATATTTAATATTAATAACAATAATTAACTAATTTCTACACTGCAAACCCAAACAGTATAACTAACCTATAATGGAAAGTACCTGGTACTCAAAATGTGCCAAAAAGTGTAGCTAACTATTATTTTTGAGTTCATTCAACGTCTATCAGAGATTTAAGTTAACAGTACATTTTTGTTTGAGTTTTTAAAACTGCATTAAAGTTCAGAGTTTAGGGAATTTGAAAAACAGATTCAACCATAATCAAATATTTTAATGTCAAACATACGCCCTCTAGTCGTGATTTTATTTATTTATTTATTTGCTACTAAAAGTGACGTCATCGCTGAACGTGCTCTCAGAAGTGTTTCAAATAGATACAGAGAGGTTTGCTCTCACAGAGCAGTTGAATTTGACATCAGTCCAAATGCATTCATTTTATTTCAATGCCTACAAAAATATGTATGTATTCAGCTGTTACATATAATGTTGTTGTATAATCAGAGTTGGTATCGGCTACACTCACACCATCCACCCACGATAGGTTTTCCAGTTAATGTGTACTGTTTGTCAGAATATTTAGAATTAGCTACCGCTTCAAGTGTATAAACATATCTAAATGTCTGTAACGTTAGGATATTAAATGATGCAGCGCACATGCATTTTTTTAACGTGAGGTCTTTCTAAACATTTTATTAAGTTGTGTATTTTCCTATACGTGAAGTCAGCAGCAGGTTATCTGGGGAAAGTACGTTCAATGTTTTTTCTTTGTGTTATGGATAGTTTTCTTCAACGATTGATGGATAATAGTCCGAACTTAATTTACTTAAGTTCCTTACACTAACATATTTTTTTATTATTGACAATTGGACTATTAACGCTAAATGTCTAAGGTTAAAGGTGATTTAATTAGCATTATATGATTTTAGGATTGTCACTGCCAGCTGAAATGTTTTAAAAGTGATATTAGGGATATTAAATGATGCAGTGCACATGCAGTCTGTATGTTAGGACTTTCTGTTTTTTAAGTCGTAAGTAAGCTGCAGGTAATTGGTTTAATTGTTTTATGTACGATTTGGTGCATAAAAGAGACCTGTCGAGTCCACATTGTTCCCGCAATTTCAGTTCCTAAGGTGAGACAAGAACGTTCTTGTAAATATAATCTTATTAGACTAACATAAAAAAACTGGTAAAATTTCTCCACTTATGTAAGTTTTGTCAATTTGAAGACAATCGTTATTTGAATTTGAATTAGCCCAATATGTTTTAGGATTGTCACTGCCTGTTAAAATTCAACATTTTTAAATAAGTGTCAAATAAGGTTGCTCTTGTTTTCAAAAATTGTTAAAAAAAGGAGATATGGACTATTTCATCAATGTTTTTGCTGTTTCTGGATCTGAGATCATTTCAGTTTTACTGCTGTCCATGGAGGGTCCGATGGCTCTTTGATATCATCAAAAATATTTTTGTATCCTGAAGTTGAACAAAAGTCTTACGGGTTTGGAACGACAAGAGGGTGAGTAATTAATAACAATATTTTTATTTTTGGGTGAACAAACCCTGTAACGCCCCTAAAACCCATTTATCTCAATATCACATAGGGGACAGTAATACACACAAAGCTCAACATCAGGAACCTAGTTTTTATCTGTCCAATTTGTTTAAACAGCCTTTCTCAGACACTACTTTCACTGAAAAATAAAAAAATTCTTTCATGAATTATTGCAACTTGGCCCCCATTGATTACCATAAAAGGAAAAATTACAACGGTGGTCAAAAGTGCCCCAGAACTATTTGCTGTCCTACATTCTTCTAAATATCTTGTTTTGTATTTAACAGAACAAAAAATATAAAGCATTGTTTCCTACTATGGTAGTCAATGGTCTCCAAACATTAAACATTCTTCCACATCTTTCTTTGTGTTCATCAGAACAAAGACATTTATACAGATCTGAAACAACATAAATGCGAATAATGACAGGCTTTTTTTTTGGATGGCTATCCCTTTAAGAGTCAGGGCTCTTATTGTGATCACTTGTTTTATGTATGCCTTGATCAAATTTTTGGCGTTCATTCTGTGTCAAGTTGGCATTGTTTGGTTTTGTGCTGGCTAAAATGTGTGTGTGTTCCACTTTTAACACTGTTTTCAATGTGAACTTTAAGGATCGACATGACGTACACACAAGGCGAACAAGGTGCACTGCGTGCTTCCTGTGTATCTGAGAGAAGACACTTAAAAATCTTCAAGACATGCATGGCAAGTCACTTATTCTTAGGATTATATTTCAGCATTTGTTTCATACTGGTAAGATAAGTAATTGTGTTCCAACACTTTTTACATCCAGATTAAAGATGATTCAGAAGAGCCAGACGTTGATTCATTGGTTGCCCTTTTGACAGTCGTCCGAGAACTCCCAGACTAAATACTGACTTGCTGATTCATGCACAGTAATTTTATATTTTGTGCATGCGTTGTTTTGTTTCCTTTGATATCAGGCATACATGCAAGTTTTCAACAAGAAAAAAAAATTGTGCTCTGCCTAAAATATAAACAAAAACCATAAATAGCATTTTCTTCTGTCACAAAGTTCAAAACAATTTAGAGACCGCAGATCAAGAAAGCTTAATCCTGTTTCATATTCATTAAGGTAATATTTTAATTGATTTTCTTTGACCAAGTATTGCCACTATTTTCATGATTTTTGTTTGCTTAAAGCCTAATATTTATATATATATATATATATATATATATATATATATATATAAAACTTATCAAGGTAGATTTTAATAGTCAAATTATGTATTATAA
>JAUCMT010000053.1:6568372-6595915 GCA_032357475.1 Enteromius thamalakanensis
TATATATATATATATATATATATATATATATATATATATATATATATCTCATTTAAAAATATAAATGTACAAACACCACTCAAGTCATTTACAAACAGCTGTAGTCAATCCAAATACTTCCAAAAAATATATATGATATTAATTACTATTAATATTGCAGTAGTAAGACGTAATTTGCAATTTGTTTATAATAATAATAATAATAATAATAATAATAATAATTATTATTATTATTGTTGTTGTTGTTGTTTTGTTGTTTTTTTATTATCATTTAGGACTTTGGAATATAATTGTGTTTATTTGTATGTAAATATATATATATATATATATATAAATATATATAAAAAATGAATACCTAAAAACCACTCAACAAATGGTTTACAAACAGCTGTAGTCAATCCATATTCTTGCAATAAGTATTCATAATATTATTAATTACTATTAATATTACAGTAGTAAGATTTAATTTGTCATTTTTTTAATAATAACAATAATAATTTTTATTGTTATTGTTGTTTTACTTTTTGCATAACAACAACTATTTTATTTGAAAAATTGATTAAAAATTTATATTTACAAAAATGTATTGAATTTGACCTCAAGTGGTTTACAAATAGCTGTAGTCTAAATTATAATTAACAATTGTGATATATTTTATTATTATTATTTTTGTTGTTTTTTTTTTGTTTTTTTTTTTTTTTTACAAATAAAGTAAATCTTTTATTTTTTAAAATACCAAATGTATAGTCCTCGTAGTGGTTTACAAATATCTATACCAACAATGAGCATTAAAGCTAATATTCCTAATTCTCAAAAATGAGAGAAAAAATACATAATTCTATGGCCAAAAGCATGTAGTAATATTACAGCAGCAGTAGTAATTGGATTGTAAATGTCATAGTGACTGAATGAACTTGCAGATCTACAGACGTGTGTGTATTGGCTGGCTATGCTTGTTGAGCTGTGGACAATGTCAGCCCAGCCCATCGACCAACATATCGATCTCTGCTGGGGGAAATTGAGACGGAATTTGCAGTAGTGCAGCTAGTATTTCTGGGCAGTGCTGGTTGCACACCGCTGGACTTTTACACTGCTTTCTGGGACTCCCTCCTATTTTGATTCAAAGATTCAGCGGCTGATATGTGATAACGTACCACAGCTCCAGTAAAAACACAATTTTAAAGCAAATTTCACTTCAAACCCTATGATTATTTCTTCAGCTGAACACAAAAGCAAAGATTTGGTTTGGGGAGTCCCTAACAACAGGTCAAAAACACTTCAATTTTCTTATAATATGCATTTATTTTTACTTTATTTGTGCAACGACTCCCAAACAAATCATTCGATGATTAATTTTTTCGGCATTTGGTAGATTTTATTTAAAGCAGTGTTGTCGTGAGCTTTTACCGCTCAGAAAGCGACACCTAGTGGCAACTAATGAATTTACATTTTCATTCAGACCAATGCAAAAGTCAAGTTTTCCGAGGTTTGCGCACACAAGTGGGCGGGCAGTGTCCTAATGTTTCACTTGACTCATGTCAACATGAAATGGCTTGAGACTCATTTTGAAAAAATTACCCATTTCAATGATTCAGAGTCGACTAATTTTAAACAATTTGCAGGATGTTTTCATTCACTGACAGCTGTTACACACTGCACAAAAACACATAATAGGGGCACCTTAATGCAATAAATAAGCTGCCTGGACCGCTTTTGAGGCCTTTTTGGAAGCACGACCAAACATGCTCAAGTTTATGCTCATGCATACAAGTTTAGAATGACATGACAAAATGTTCAATTGGGAGCATTTTTAAAGATTGAAAAAAACTAATAAATGCGTGCACATGTATATAAGCAGACTCCTGACCCTCATGTATGGCCACTTTTAGAGCTGTCAAATATCCCGACCTGAATTCATGGCTGGATCCGACTTCAGCACCCTGTCACCGGTATGGATTACACTCCACGGACCAGGTTGCAACACAGCAGAGGCAACATCTCAATGTCAGGCCTGTTTCTTTACAATCATTCCTTCTATCCCTCCCTTTCTCTTGCTCTCTCTTGCCTTCACTTCTATTAGAATATCCTCAGTTGGCCTTTGGACAGTGTCTCTGGAGGGAGGCAATGCATCAGGCTATTTATCACCCAGCAGTTCCCGCAGTAATCAATTAGTCTTTCAGTGGGCGTACCTGGCCCCTCCGGCCTGGCACTACCTGTTACAAGCCTGCCTTCCTGGAATCGCAGGGCCTGAACTTCTCTCTTGTTTCTCTTTTTCCCTCCTTTCCTCTCACGTGGTCGGCACACTGAGCCGGTGCTCGGGGTAAAACAGGTCTGTTATCAGCAGATGGTAGGGTCAACAAAGGAGCACCATAACCATACATGAATGATAGCTCAAATCAAGTTATTTGTTGAGGAGAGGTGTGCTATTACTTGTCTAGGCGATCAGAATTTTTTTTTTGCCTTGTGGATGATATTTTACAGTTATAAGGAGGTGAATAAGAGGCGTATCTAGACACCAGAACATGAAAGAGGCTTCGACTAGTAAACAGCCACTTTACAAAGACTGTTATTAATTACCAAAACTAAAACAAAAGCTAAAAAACAAAACGAAAACTAAAATGAAAACAAAATGAAAGCAAAACTAATGAAAACATTTTGATTCACAGAAATAAACAAAGGTAAAAAACAAAAAAAAGGAGAAAAAAATAAATAAATAACAAAAAGCATTATTTCCAGAGCTTACTTTAAATAAAAATTGTATATCATTGTTATTAAATATCTGAATTATGATGAAAATGCCACTAGACTGTGCATACTAATTTTGGCAGCCATAGTAAAACTTTAATTAAATATAAGTTTTGTAACAAAAAAAAACTAAAAAATTAAAAATAAATAAAATTAAAAATAAAAAAATGTAAATGAAATTTAAACTAAAATTAAAAACTAGAAAACTAAAAAGGTAAATGAAAATACAAATAAAAAATAAACACAAATGTAAATATCTAAGAAATAAATTCAAAACTATAGTAACCCTCCTAGCAACCGCAAAGCAACACCTCGCTAAGCACCAACTCCCATCTGCCTAATTTGTGGCGCTTCCTGTAACGCAATTCCCCTTTCCATACGTTCATTCTGTGTGGGAACCAAGCGTTCGCGAGGCTTCTCAGGCGCGTATGTAATCGAGTCCGAAACGGAACAGGTTTTAATTCCGGATTCATTAATACAAACCGCAATACCTCCTAATCCCATTTCCTCTCTGTATCGATTCGGCGCGTACATAATTTCAAAGCGCGCTTCGGTAATTGCAAACGAGCATTAACATAAATCTGTCGACGCTGGCTAAATGTTTGGTGAATAAACGACACAAGTGCGCACTCATTGATATTCAAGCGCAGACAAACAGAACAAAGGCAGGAGCGGGGCAGTGGAGCCAGTGTTTGCGGCCCTCGAGTGCCACTCGGAATCACTGGTTCCCAGGGTTGTCAGGGAGCCCATGCCAAGGCTGGGGGGGGGGGGGAGCATGCGGGCACGGGGCGTCGCACAACAAAACACAACCGTGGCGATGTTGAGAAAATATCCACCCCCCGCCTCCGAAACGCGCACCAAAACAGCACCAAGTCACACAAAGACGAGGGTATGTGTGCGTTTTGGGGGTGGGGAGGGTCCTGAAAGGGGGCACTGTTTACTGTCTGGTCTCCCCCAGCACCGCACAGCCTGTCTCACTTCAAACAAAGCTACTGGCAAGGGAGCGGCAGCAGCCCCTGTTTCCAGGGCCACTGGAGTTTCAAAGAAGTGAAAGAGGGCAGCAGTCTGGAGGCTACAGGGCCCAGGCTGGCATACTTGGCTAGCATCATGGCCAGGTGGTCTGGGCACATTGGCAAGACACTGGCACGCCGCCCTATGCAGATGGCTCCCGTCGCCGCCTTTTTAGGTGTCTATCTCTCTCTCCATCTCCCTTTCTTTCTCCCAACGCAAAGTCGGACATATGCCCTCCCTCAAGGTTCGAAGGACGCATGTGAAAAAGGAAACGCGAACGCTTGTTGTTTTTGAATTCGGACCTCGGCGAAAAAGCGAAAAGGAGATGCCAGCTGTGCCGGGTTGCTTTTATGCCTGTGCCATGCTGGGACACCGTCACCATGGCATCCGAAAGTCCCCGACGGACCCTGTTTTTGGCTCGGCAAAGATGCGGATGTATTGATGGCAAATGCATATGCGAAAAAACGTGAAGTTATACACTCTTTAAAAAAAAAAAAAAGAGAGAGAGAGAGAGAGAGAGAGAGGAAAAAAAATATGAAATCCCCTGCTGTTGTGTTCCAGGTTTATGGGGGCCCGAAATCAGGTTCTGTGGTTGTGTGAAATGCTCCCAGAACATATGGAGGAGGATTCGCCAAGCCCCGCTTCACAGCTGTCTGCACCCAGCGAAGATGTACCCTCCCTTTCCCTGCTCCATTGATGTACACACACACACACCGACACACAAGACCTCAAGAAACACACACACACACATATATACATATAAAATCATTAAATATTTCAGATTTAATTATGGACTGCTTGATAGAATAGTATGAAGTAATACGACCATGGAAAAAAAGAAACAATATCCAGCATATTTTCCCTCTGCTTCAAAGTCACACGCTCATGTTACTGCTATAGTAACTCAATACGGTACATGTAAAGGTTGAAATGAAACGTCGTAACGATGTGTCATCAATCGATCACTTTCATAGTAAGATATGTCAGAAATCAATTCATGAACAGCAATCGTGAGAGGTACAAAACACTCTCCAGATACCAAAAGGAACATTTCGGGTTAAGTACAAGTTAAGCTCAGGCTGGAGATAAAAACAAACTCCACATTTCCCACGTTTTTAGAAAATATCTGGGTTATGGGGAGGCGCTTACAGTTGAAGTGATTGAGGCCAAACTACAACGTTAAAATAAGGATACGATACTTCATAGTACAGCTGCAATATACGAACAATGAACGTGATTTTCTGTGTATAGGATTATGCAATATTACAGTTTAGTCTGCATGACAATAACATAAACTGACTGCAAAATGCTGGTTTTAACATCTCTCTGGCTGTTTTTAAAACAAAAGTACTTTTTAATAGAATAAAAAGACTTCCATTGTTAGCGCCTCAGCTCCATTTGATCTTTTTTTTGTTTGTAAACAAAAACAAGGTACAGGTCGCAATAAATTTTTGTCGCGATTATGCTGCATTTCTGATATCTATCATTTTTAAGGTTCTTCAATTGTTCCTAGAAGTCCCTGAGGGCTTCAATATATTTTTATCTTTGTTTAAGTTGAAATGTATCTTTGGAGAAAAAAAAGAAGTTCTTTTTATTTGAACTCTTAAAAATATTAAATATGCTGAAAAACATGAATTTTATAATCGCACCAAAACCCCCCCAAAAAAGAATCACTGGACAAAGTCTTCCTCCCTTCACCCTGCTGTGGCCCCGTGTGTCTAAGGTATGTACAATACGCCATCATTACTGAATCATTATCTGGTTTTAGCACTGACGGTGGAATTGTGTGCCTCCTGAAAGCCTCTTTTTTTATGCTGATGAGCCTCCTGAAATTTCCTCTGGTTCCTGTGGCCTGCGCTTCCACATGCCGCTGATAATTAGAGCACCACTGTGAACCGTACGCGGCCACTTTTGACCGTCCCGTCGATAAATGTGACGAAAGGGGCAAAAAGTCTGGAGACAAGGAGGGACAAGAGGCCCTTTAAAGGGGTCAAGCGGCTCCCTGAAATCCTCACAGCACGGCTCTGGGTGACCCAGACGTCCCCCCTCCGCCCCCGGTGAGCGAGGGGCAGGTTGGCTCTTTCAAGCCTCGGCTCAATGTTTGGCCATTATCCTTTTGTGGCGAACCCTTCTCCCTGTCTGAGTCCTACAGGCAGGGTCTTACAGCTTATAAATGGAGCTAATCTCACTGCGAACCTCCACTGTGTGTGTCCGCCTGGACTTCTAGTGTAGATGATAGCTCTGTTTCTCCACACAACGGCTAGACGGTAGCAAATTTGCTTTGATTCTACTTCAAAAAAAGATGAAAAATAGTTCAAAATAGGCTTTTGAATTACGAATCAACCAGTATTTGGCTTCACTCAGTAATATTCTGCTATGTTGATCAATTCTGAAACATTAAAACAGTTTTAACAAATTCTTTATAAGTATATTAAGCAGCGCAGGAGAAGAAATGTTTGTGAGGAGGAACATACATTATGGAGTAATTCAGCTTTGCATCACAGGAATAAATTACGCTTAAAACCACATTTAAATAAAAACTAGTTACTATAAATAACCATAATATGACTATTTTTACTGGATTTTTCATTATTTTTCATTTGATATTTTTAACTTTTTCAAAGTTAGTCATCTATTATTTTTCTGTAAGACTGGTCAAAAATGGTAACATTCGGTTATATAAAAACCTCTAAGTTGAATTCAAAACATATTACCCTTTGGTTAGCTGCTAGTTGGTCAAACTAGTTCTTAAGACACTGTCTTGACAGAGGTTAAGTTTATGAAACCAGCCTTAATGCAATTTTCACTATCAAAAATTAGTAGTCTAAATTTGATAAAACATGTAGCCTATATATATAAATATATGTGTGTGTTTATGTATGTAAGCCTCACAAGTTGAGTTAATAATACCTTTAAAATCCTCACTTTATCATCTTAACTCACAAACAACTTACAAACCAGCTTGAGAATCATTACAGAAAACGAAATGGTCTTTTGAGCGAATCAAAGGACGCTCATACAAACAGAATCATTTGGCAGATCGACATTTGCGCTCAGCTTGAATGAAACAATGACGGATGCTCTTTTGATATCTGACGCGTGCTTTCTTCTACCATATCTCTCCCATATACTGTTGTACCAGCCCAATGATTTCCCTCTCCATCTTGAGCAGCGTTTATTCCTCTGATCATTCAATCCACTCGAATCTGCTAAATTCCTTCTCTGATCCTCCCCAGGCCTCCCGCTCTCTCTTTCTCAGTCACACACACATGGCTCTCTAAAGCTTGTGCTCGGTATTGTATCACACAAATCCAAATCATCAGCCTCCGTTCTGAAGTTTCTGCGCAATAAACATGGGGGGAAAAAAATTAATAAATAAGTAAAAATCACGTTGTGTAAAAAAAAACAAAAAAGTGGAACCACATCAAAAGAGATTTTAATCCTGTCTGGATTCATAGCTGTCCTCTTTACTATTAATAGCGAGTAAGGGGGAAGGAACATTATGGATTGATTTATTTATTGTGTCATGTATTAAGACGCATGTTACTGCGAGGTCCCTCTCGAAAAAAAAAAGAAAATAAATAAAAAGCCGCTATTTCTGATAACCTATTTTGGAGTGTGCGAGAAAAAAAAAGTAGCTTTTGCACCCCAATTAACAGCGTGAATGAAAACGGCGCACTAAGCTGGCCGTGCAAAAGTTGATCCTCTTTTGGCTTCTTCAGCATGTCGTTTTTTAATCAAGAATTAAAAACAACACGTAATTCTGTCTTTAGTCTATTGCAGAGCATGCTGGCTTGAGAGGTGAGCTGTACATGTTAGCTCTTTGAACCGTGAACTGAAGCATCTGCTACTCTGTATCCACAACAAGAGGGTTTTAAAAGAATTTAAAATTAAATAAAATTAATAAAAAAAAAAGTAGGGGGACACCTCATTTAAACCTTTGATGTTGGTAAGATGTTTCTGCTCAACATCGCTGCATTTATTTATTTCAAAATACAGTAAAATCACTCATTTTGTGAAATAGTATTACAATTTGAATATTTGAATTTTCAGCACCGGTGTCACATGATTGTTCAGAAATCATTATAATATGCTGATGGAGAAACATTTCTTGCTATTGTAAATGCTGAAAGTTGTAATATGTTTTCATCTCTGATGAACAGAGCAGAAAAGGACAGCCTTTACTTGAAAGAGAAATCTTTTGTAACATTATCAATGTCTTCACTGTTACTTTTGATCAGTGTAATGCATCTTTGTTGAATAAAGTATAAAAAAAAAACTTACGGACCCTAAAATGTTGAATATCAGTGTAGACCAGATTCAAACATGCACAGTGTGTATGAGCACTAACTGCTAGGCTACGGCTCCAACGTAACTGTTATAATGTTAAAAAACACTAAATGAATCAATCGATTGCAAACATATTACTAAAATATAACAATAAATAAAAAAATAGTACAGTATAAATTCATTGAGCAATCCCAAATTAAGTGGGATGTATATATATATATATATATATATATATATATATCTCAAATGATTGTCAAATTATTAATCGCATCCAAAATAAAACCTTTTGTTTACATAATATATGTATCTGGATATTTATTATGTATATATAAATACAAACACATACATGTATACATTTAAGACGAATATTTTGTTTATATATTAAATATATTTATATATAATAAAAATATATAAATGTATAAATATACACAGTACACATATATTATATAGATTAAAAAAATTCAATGCAATTAATTGCGATTAATAATTTTTTACAGGCCTAATATATATATATATATATATAAAGAGAGAGAGAGAGTGTTTTTGAAATTAGCCAACTCATTAACCACTTGTAATACTTCACAGACAACAGTTTAACAACCACTAATGTAAAACCAAACAATTCAGTTTATTCTAACAAATTTGGAACTATACACCTATTATTCAAACAAGCCTTTCTTCTCTTGCCTTTATCTGAACCTACAAAGGAGCTCTCAAACTCTGCTAGGTGTTGCTGGTGAAGAGCGCTCTCTTTCTCGCTCTCCCTTTCCTGCTGTTTTTGTTTGAAAAGAGTGGTTACATGCTCCCGATCTGCGCCATCCTCTCCTGACCGCAGGCCTTGCGGAGCACAGCATTTTATAAACACTCAGGGAGCACGTCTAATCCTCCAGCCCGTATTAATCAGGAACGCTCTTTTTCAGAGTCCCTCGTCTGTGTTTCCTTCTGCAAGCCTGAGCTAAATGAATTAAAGAGGAGGGTTTAAGGATCTGCGGTTTGGCTTGAAAAAAAATGAAATAATCAGAGGAGGCAAAAAAAAACACGACAAACCCTCAAACGGCAGAAAGTCTATTTCAGAAAAGCTGAAATACCAAGGTACAACACTTTGGCTTTACCCAAAACCAAAGATAAACACATGCTATTACTGTGATTATGTATATATAAAAAAAACGTGCCCCTCTCGCTGTGATTTGGGGTTGCGAGCGTGTCCATGTGTTTCTCATTTACGTGAAGGATTTTAATTCCTTACAGCAGTTTTACAGATCTCTCATTACCCAGCTATGTCGAAAAAGGGAAAACGGCAATAGTAAAAGTCGGTAGAAATGAAAAGGAATGCCTAGCAGGCTCGCTGCACACCGCAAAACTTTCTCCTCGACACTCTTTAATCCCTCATGAATAAGAGCCGTATTCGCAAGACACACGAGAGGTCAACCTGTGTTTGTCTAGTGGGGTTAACTGATAGCGAGCGAGCGTGTGCAGATGAGGTTTTGACCTGCAGGGTGTGCTGATTACGGCTTATGTTGAGTTTTTAATCACTCGAAGTTGTTTTTCGTAGCTCAGCAGAGTTCGATTTCTTTGAGAATCAACGTTGTGTCAGATGTTATTCCTCAAATACTTGAGAAGAAATCTAATTTGTATAGAAATCGGGTTGTTGAGTGTCCAATTTATCCGAATAGTTTTGTTCATGAGAAATGTTTGAGATCGTACTAAGATTTCTACATTTCGGCTCAGATTTGTGGCCCGTTGGAATCAAAACGTCAGAAATTTAATTTCTCATTAGACAAAGTTACCTCAGAGGTGATGTCAACATGTCTCAAATGGAGCTCAGATAGACCAATATAAACGTAATTATTTTCCGTTAAAGGGACATATCACTCAAAAATGAAAATTCAGTCATTAATTACTCACCCTCACGTCATTCCAAACCCGTAAGACCTTTGTGCATCTCTTAACATGTTTAAGGCCCAAAAAGGTAGTAAGAAATTCCTTAAAACGGTCCATGAGACAGTGGTTGAACTGTCGTTTTATCAAGCTACTAGAATTTTTTTGTGCGCAAAGAAAACAAAAATAATGACTTTTTTTTTTTTTACAATTTCTGCTCTTCCTTTGACTTGGCCTTTAACGTATCAGAAAGCTCTCAGACAGGAGCGGTTCTACATGGAATTACTCCCTTGACGAGACCCCTTCTTAGCGCCCCCCGACTCCAATTATGTAGCAATAATTGATTTATTGTATGTTTGATGCTGTGAAGGATAGTGTATGCCGTTACTCTCCTTTCTACTCTTTTTCGTGCTGCAATATCAACAAGTCCCTCCTCCAAAGTCTCAAAAGTGTACTTGTCGAGTGAGCAGGGGTTGAGCAGCTGAGAGAGCAGAGAGCCCAGTTTCGCACCATTCTCGCAAGAGTGCATTTTTTGCACACGCATTGTGTTGTGTGCTGCAGAAATGCTTGCGAGAATAGTTTTCTGCGCACGCATACGTGCACGTCTTGTTTTTATGTGCGCTAGATTTGAAACTAGACTATTTTAACGCCATAGTCACAGGTAGGCTATGGTAGATAATAGAAAACCACTTAGGGGAGCAGATGATTCCCCCCCCCCCCTGTGCTCAAATTAAACAAGATACCTGTTTAATCTTCCATAATTTCTTGGTAGAAATCTCAAACTGTGCTCAAATTCAACAGGAGATCAAATTCTTCAAAATTTTGTCTGTGATGAATTTGACAAAATAAATTTTTGATCTTATTACCAAGTTAGAGACCGTTTTGAGATCCCGTACTTTAGAAAAGACACACACGCTTATCAACTTTTTCCTGAGAACTTTATAGCTCTGGAGAGTTTTTCTACAACAATACATATCTACACTGCGTATAAAACTCCTCCGATATCTTGGAAGATTTGATTAGAACTTAGTGAGATCTTACTGAATTTGTCTCGAACTACGCTGGACCTTTTCCCTCAAGACCTTCATGGACCGCAGAAGAAGGGATACTTTCTTTCTTGCGAGTTGGAATGTGTTTTTCAAACTGTGACCAGCATATGCAGCTCGTCTTATGGCGAGTGTGCTTGTGGTCAATGATAAGGAGAATGTGGTCTGTCTGAGGACCCCAATCATTATCGTACTGAAGAGGCCCTGGGCCTCAGTGAAGTCATTACCCTGTCTGCCATTTCACAAATAAATCAGCAAATATGCAGCACCTCCATCCATAATTGGGTCCAGCCCTCCCTCTCATTTGCGCCCAATAATAGCTTTCCACAGTCATTACTCCAGCTCTACTTAAGTGTGCGCGCTTGAGACGCTTAAACTTTTTTCCTTTAATTAATATATTATTTAAGATGCATCGGCTGGATAAAAATCTATACTGCGTTCAGGATAATCTCCATCACCCGAAGCTTCCCTCTTTGTCTGCAGAGAGAAAAAAAAACAAAAAGTGGTTTTTTTTGGGAGGACGGCTCCAGCGCTTGCCAAAAAAGCTGTGGTTTTCGGCCGCCACCGTGTTGCTATTAGACATGGTTATGGATGGAGCTGGGGAATGACAGTAACACAAGCCATCCGCACATGCAGGCGGCATGTTCGTGTTCGGGCTGGCCAGGCCTGGCTTCTGTTTCCACAGTTTTGGCCTCAGCAGCTCAGCCTCTAAACTCAAGAGTTTGGGCATGTTTAGACCACAGATCACTCTCGCTCTCTCCCTCTTTTCCTCACCCTCCTCCTCTTTTTAATCCTGGGAACCACATTTTGCGTGGGAATACAGACTGAGAATGGAACGGTCCAGATGTGAAACCAGAGGAGAGTCTGTGGGTAGAACTCATGAGCAGTGTTTCTTGGGAGTTCGGAAATGCCTCCACTGACACTCTGGTCTTCCACATGGCACAAAAACGTAATGTACAGTACGTATAAAGGTAACAAAAAGTCTTGACTGATTTTCATGTTTATCGAGATCTTCATTTCAACAGCCCCAATGCTGCTATTGGATATAGTTGCTTTTAATAATTAAACAGATCTATATAAAAAAAATTTTTCTACATTTTATTTTACAAAAAGGTTTTATAGTACTTTTTGTTATTGTCGTTGTTTATATGTTTATATATATATATATATATATATTAATATCGAGAGATTGTTTCTTTCCCAAATACTTAAAAAAGATATTTCAACTGACATATATGTAATAAATAAGTGAATCAAATGAAACTGAATCTAAATCTAAATCAAATTCAATCTGGAGTAAGTGTAAACGAGAATAAAAAGGAATTGGAATTAGAACCAGAATAAAAACAAATCAAACTGAATCAAAACAAACTGGAAACAAATCCAATCAAGAGCTTGCGAATTGAAACAAAACAATCAAAATCAATGAAACCGTATTGAAGGTTTGTAAATCAGAATCAAAGCGAACAGGAGAATCTTTGTCATACTGTCTCCAACCCTACATAACCACATTGACAGGAACGAAACAGAATCTATGAAGGTGAGATATCTTGTTATGATAAAACATCCAAGCTTGTTTTCATTTCCGTCACATAAAATATTGCCTCTACACCATATCAAATCTATAAAAACATTTAAACAGTAGAGTCAGCTTAGCGGTGAAATAACTTTATCATACTACTGCGTTACAGTGCTCCTCACTGACAGGTGCTCATCACTGGCTTATCCATCAATCCCTGAATTTGATCATATTAATGAGTGGCTTTGTAATCCTCTTAAAGCAGATCCACGGTTAAAGCACCTCAGGCATCTGCAGACGGGCCACTCCGCCGTACGCAACCCAGAGGACTCCGGCAATAAGCTCCGAGGTAAACCGAACAGATCAAAGCAGATGATCATCCGCGAGCTGCTATCAGGCCGGAGCAGGATTGCAGCTATGGTCACTGCAGAGGCCGATTATCCATCGGAGAGGATCATGGGAGATCATATTGGTATTTCTAGTTAAGCTTTTCTTAAAAAGGTAAGCATAGCAGGGGGAGACCAGAAAGGCTGCCAAAAGTTGGTCTGGGGCATCAGATTTGTAATCTCCTCACCTCCGTTTTTCTCCACCGTGAAAAATGGTAGGAAAACGGCGGGTTTGGAAAAGTTCCCAGTTTGTGTTTTTAGGCAAGCGACGCATTTGGATGCCGAATGACGGAAAGCGTCTCCCAATGTGTAAAGTGGCCAACAACAAGGTTGGTTGGTTTTGTTTTCATTTAAAATGCATCTGCGTGTGCCGTCGCTTGGAGACGCCGGAATCTGGTTGGAAAAAAACGGAATACAATTCGACGCATAAACAAAAACAACCACCAAGTCCTTTGTTGCCACTGCCGAAGATCAACGAAAGAACCGGCGGTCTGCCAGGGGTGCGCAACAATGCAACAGACTCGAAATTGTAAACTGGATGTAGATGAGAGTGAGCTAAAATTGATAAGAGGAAACAGAGAACAGACAGTTCCACTCCAATCCGTACTCCATTAAAAATCAATCCTAATGCCTTTTCGCCACACAATACTTCATTGAACATTAGAGAGAGATTAAAGCAAATTGGACTAGAGATGATCAGATATAGAAGCAAAACATCTGCAGGCCCAGAGTATCGCTTTCCCTCTTTTTTGTTTTCCGGGGGAATACTAGAGTGCCCCCGTCTGACTTCTTAACCCTGTGTTATCTTCACCTCCCAGCGAAAGACAGAGCCAATTTGTTTCCCAAACAATTCCGTAGCCATCCTGGTGATGGGGCTTGGCAGGCAAACAAAGAGGAAGAAATAAAGGAAGAAAGTTGAGGAAAAGAGATTGTGTGTTCAACCCTCGGGTCTAGGTGAATGCACGCGCACTTCAGGAATGTATTTTCCCATTCGTTTCGAGAGCATAGTGGCAATCGGAGAGTCACTGGAATGAGACTGAATTGATTGCAGTGAAACGAATCATTAGAGTCATTTGTTTGTAAATCAGACCGAACTGGTTATACTGCATGTTTTAGAATTTACAATGCATTGGTCACAAAGTATTTTATTCATACTCACACACACACACACACACACACACACACACACACACGCACACAAAAGTGTCATTCATTCAGGAATTGAACTACACCGATTACAGTGCATGTTTTGATTCACTCAAACGAACCAGCTCATAAGAGTCATTTGTTTTCTGAATTCCATTACACTGATTAGGCTGTATGTTTTAGACACATTTTTAAAATAATGCCTTTAAGAGTCATGTTTTTTATTGAGGAACTACACTGATTGTGCTGCATGTGCACTTATTCAAGAATTGGACAACCCTGCATGCTTTTGATTGACTAGAAGGAAATCACAAACAGCATTTTTTTAAAGATTCACCATCTAATTTTAGCTTTACTTCTGAAAATATATAAATAAATGTTGTCTCAAGGCCTCTGAAGTTGTCCCGTCGAGGATTACTCTCTCTCTCTCACTCATCCCTCCACCTTAGCCCCCATCCCTTGCTTTCTGGATGCAGGCCAGGAAGGGAAATCCATGAAACATGAAGAATGCGAACGGCACAAGAGCTGCGCGACTGCACTGAACTTTTCCACTGAATCCCTACAACGGGACGAAATTTTCGCTCGCCTCACGGGAAGGATCACTACCAACCTCTAGGCGAGAACTAGCTTATCTAATTGTGCTGTGACAAGAGTAATGAGTGGGTTGAGTGTGTTTAAAAAAAAAAAAGAGAAGCAAAGCAAGAGAGAGAGAGAAAGAGAGGAGGGGAGATACGGGACAGAGCCCAAGTGCTAGATGGAGACTCTCTCTCCTTGCTATCGTGGCATATCACATGATCAAGACCATCTCCTATTGGTCAGGAAGCAGAGCAAATTTGTCCGCCATGTAAGGAGGGCTGGAAGCGACATTCTCTCTTCCCTCCCTCCCTTCTCTGCTTCTCTCTTACTCCAATCTTAAAATGGCGGCTGGGGGGAAAAGTCTGCCAAAAAGGGAGCGAACCTGATGCTCTTTTTTCTTTTAAACTCTTCTTTAAGACTTTTTTCTTAATCCAAAAAAAGATGGCAAAGAAGAGAATGGGACAGCTTTGAGTAAAAACAGATGAAGCTGGCTTGTTTTTTTGTCGAGTACTGGCTGGTACAGGCAGTTAAGGGGGAACTTTGACAGCGGGCCAGGAAAAAACATTAACTGTGCTGTGTCCGGCAGGCTGAGGCGCAGTTGCCGAGGGGAAGAAGGACACTTTCCTTTGGCTGGCATTAGCACAGTGCTAATGTTAACAGGCTTAGACCCCCTCCCCGGAGGGGTGACTTGGGGACAGACGCTGCGTCAACTTCTAGACCAAAACAGACACACTAACATGCACAGAGACAAAAGAAACTCACTCACAGAACCAAACAGGTGGCTCTGAATCATGTTTGTTGGGTCAGGTATCGAGAGCACAGGCTTGATTTGTTTATATCTCATAGAAAAATGTCAACCCGTCTTTTAAAAATCTGGATCAGACTTTACTGGTCGTGATGTTTGGTTTTCATTCAGCAAAAAGAACCAGTTCATAAGAGTCTATTTGAAAAATTAATTAAAGAATTGATTGATTCGCCTAGGCTCAAACTTCACTGGTTGTGCTGTGTGGTTCTGATTCACTGAAAAGAACCAGTTCATACGCATCAATTGTTTGTGAATCGGGCTGAACTGGTACACATGCTGTATGTTTTTGATTTATTAAAACAAACCAGCTCATATGAGCCACCTGCTTCTGAATCAGGCAACAACTTTAGTGCCTAAAAAGAACTGGATCATTTTAAGCTGTATTTTTGTGTTTCCCTAAAACAAACGAGCTCATGGGAGTTGTTTGTTTGGGAACCGGACTACGCTGGTTGCACTATGTTTAAAAGAACTGGCTCATATGAGTCATTTGCAAATGAATCAGTCTCCACTGAAGCCACTAAAAAAAACATAAGAATCATTTGTTAGTGAACTATACGATGCTGGCTGCAACAGAGCTGTTCGTTAGAGTCAATTGTTCATAAATCAGTCTATATTAGTGATTCATAAGAGAACTGGCTAATATGATCAGGACTTTAGTGTTTCTGATTCAATAAAAGGGCGATTTGAAAGCAAATGACTCATATGAGCCAGTTTGTTTTAATGAATCAAATACATACATAAATACATCAAAGTTTAGATGCAATCCTCCGAGCACATGACAGGCCGACACAGGTGCCCTTGTGAGGTTTCCTAAAAGCTTGACGCAATGTACCTGCAGGACGATTAGGGTTTGGAAAAGTCGACGTCTTATAGCGACTTAATTTGATTCGCAATCTGTACGGCGACTTCTAGGACCAGCTGGAGGCATTAGCCCGGGTCAGGTGAGCCGGGCGAGGGACGCCAGCTGGGAGGGTACCTTTTCTTCTTTTTTTTTTGGTGTTTGTTTTGTTGTTGGGCGAGTGGCGCTGGCGTTAAGAGGTGCAGGGGCTAATCGCATCATGTCTTCTGGCTTCCCAGGCATCAGTGACTCATATGAAAGAGGATCACGGTGGAATGTTCTTTTCCCAGAGGCCTGTGCCTGATGGAATTAACCCTGCCATAGATCCCTTCCACCAACCGCAGGGGCCGGGTCAAACTGATTATCTTTCAGAGCGGCCTCGCGACAGGACCACGGCTATTAAAAGAGACGCTTATAAAACCATCTCACAACCATGCTCTTTTACTTTTGCCAGGTTTGTCGGTAAACACCTGCGAACGAAGAACCGGTGTTGTTCCAACAAAGGACATCAGTGTCATCTTCCCCTGCGGCAGGCGTAATGGCATCTGATGGAGGGATCTCTGTCTTCCTCCTCATGCGCTCAGTTCAGACGGAATACTCAAAGCGTGACGGAGACGGGATGCAGTCTGTCTCCCCCGTCCACAATGCATTCCCTCTGATGTATTTTTCAAGCTATTACAGATTTTTTTCCCGTTGTTCTTGAGCACTAAGTTGCTAATACACAGTGGCATACTGTTAATGACCCAAACAATCGCTGTTTCACACATACATATTTCATTACAACAGCTGAACAAATTACATATTTATGCTTTATAAGGGGGAATGCCATTCGGATTCATTAGCTATGCAGGCAGGTACAGGAATCCCATCTGCAGCCGCATCTGTACAACAGGAGCTGACAATAACAAGCTGCGCCGAGCTACGACCACCTCCGCACACGAGCTGATATAATAACATGCTCCTGCTACTGAAGATGTAAGAAGGTGCCACGCAAATTATGATTAGTAGCTTTTTATTATGAACAATTTAGAATTCGCAAAATTTTCTGAATCGTATAATATGTCAGTGTTGATTTAAATAATTGGTCATTTAATTTAATAAAAGTGTTTGTTTACATAATATATGTATGTGTACAGTGTATATTTATTATTTATATATAAACACACACACATACAGTATATATTTTGAAAACATTAACATGTATATACAGTTATATTCTTTTATTTATGTTATACATAAATATATTTGATATATATTATATAAACATATTTTTCTTGAATGTATACATGTGTTTGTATTTATATACACATAATAAATACACACAGTACATACATATATAGTAAACGACAACTTTGATTTTGGATGCGATTAATCAAAATTAATTGCTTGACAGCACTAATTATCATTAATAAAAGCAAAAATAAGGCATTTTTATTATTAATTTAAAATAGTTAAGCTCTAGAAAGAATATCAACTTGACTAAATATATATTATTATAAATATATATTACATAAATACTTATAAAATATTTATCTATTGTCATTAATTAAAAAATGTGATATGTAAATGAGATCCAATGAGAAACCAGAAAATAAGTTTGATGTAATTCAATTTGTAATTTAGTACCACAAATAATAATGAATTAGAACTGGTCATTATTGATAAAGAAAATTCTTATTATAAAAAAATCATAATTAATTTGAGTTTGAATATTTATTTGATTTACATTACATTTTAATTAATTAATTCTAATGAACAACTAGGATTTAGTTCCAGAGAAAATATGTAATTAATAATATTTTTGTAATTTAATATTTTAATTATAATAACTATTAATTAAAAAAGCAATAATATATTATCAAAATAATGTTAAGCCAGAATATCAATTTGATATATTAATATTAATTATGTATACTTAATTATTATTAGCAATATTTTTTTTTCAATGTAACTTTATTCTTCATAAAGAATATTATTCATAATTATCATTAAGTTCTTTCAATTACAAGACTTGCACTGTATTCAAACTATGAAAGAAGCGGTCACATACTGTAACTACTCATCCGATTAAACATTACACTCATTCCAAGTTCAAAGTCATTTCAGCTTTAATTAATACGACTATTAAGTGCTGAACACAGAGTAATAAAGCACTGTAAATTATCTGTAAAAATTCACAATCAGCATCATTCTCTTTGCTATCTTTTCCCCCCCCTCCTTCTCTTCTTGAACCTCCACAAAGCACGTCCGGCTGCGCTATCAGCCCTAAAGCAAGGTTACGGTTTCGTCTCTTCTTGTGCCAGTGCACTCCTTGGGGTTAGCGCTAAATCATTATAGCGAGCGGAGGAAATGGGCGAACGTATGCTAACCGTCAGAACTGGCCCGGATTACGCCAAGTTACAGGACGGCAGAAACGTGCTTGCTAAAAATATGAAATCCGCCTTCCCAAAGCGGAGAACCCCGATTTGGAAAGCCTGTTGGACGCAGATGTGAATGACGCAGTACCGCGAAAGAAAATGACGGCAATTAGCTATTAATTGCGGATATTACAGGGCCTCATTTATCCAGCAAATATCTTATTTAAGTAAAGACCTGCGACAGAAATACTTTCGCCGATTTGTCGAACAGCTGCTCTCCCTTGTAAAGTACTTACAGCGCAGAGAACGACTTGTTCCGGCACGCTAATGACCTTAGCCGGGATAAGGCGGCTGATCCGCCAGTGTTAGGCTCATTATTGTTGGAGGGGATTTGAAACTGCTTTTCCTGTCTGGGCTGAGAACGGAGAGAGTATTCCCTTCGTTCTATACGTAAACGCGGAGGGGGGCTGTTTGTGTTTGGCTCCGGTTTGGGCTGCGGTGACGGGGGAAATGTGTGGTCAGAGAGGCAGCCGCGAGAGGGAAAGGGAAAGTGGGAGACGAGGGAAAACCACAGCTTGTGTTCGACACATTTCCAGAGCCCTTTGTCTCGGCACTGGCCCGATGCCTTCTACCATGTGCGCTCACACACACACAAACACAAGCTAATTCAAACCATATCGGAATCTGCCACGTTTCTCCAGCTCGGCAATTTGCAAAGGCAGAGTGCGCTTTAGTCCTTTCATTAAATAAAAAGTAAACATCGACATTAAACATTGACATCGCACTCTCTGACTCTTAAAAGGCTCTTAATAAAAAGACAAAAGGCAATGTATTATTGAAAGCGAAACAATGGCACATGCGCAAAAAACGCACGACCGAAACGGGTATTGTTCGGGAAACTTTGCTCTGTCCAGATATCCGTAAAACTATTAATCAAAAGGAGTAAAAGAAAAAGTAGCTAGTCAGCTTCATCTGATCTGGAGAGGAAGGGAGGGAGAGAGAGGAAAAGAGACAAGGCGGTCCAGGCTGTGGGCAGGCTGCTTATTAAGATTCACATGGTGTGGTGACTCAGCCCATTTTGGTAATGGAGAGCCCCGGCCACCTAAAGATGGAAATGGCAATTTTTCAAAGCCCACATTTTATATATAAATTATCCCAGGCACTCTCACGAGCAGCTCTACAAGGTCATTCTCAAATATTTTGGATGCTTTGGGTTTGGAGAGCGAGCGGCGAGGATGGCGGGGTGAAGAGAACATCGCAGGACCGGCGCTTGAAAGCGCTCGTGTGGGTGGAAACCGCTGATGTGCACTTCTGAGCCACTTGATGTAAGAAAACAGCGTCTTGGTGCGATTCGGTTTCGGAATTGGAAACGGCTGCGCTTATGGGACCTGAGTGGAGGTTCAGGCTGATTTCTACATTTAGACAAATTTTGGCTGCAAAATAACATTTTTTGGTTTCTGGCATGAGGAGAATAAAACGAGGATGAAATGCTTGGAAGAAAATGTAAACAGACACTGTTAAAACTTTACAATCCAGTAACATTTACGTGAAGAAATACAGAAAATACAGAATGTATTTTTTAACCCAAATAGTGACCAATAAATTAAATTAAATTAAATTAAATATTTAATTGTACACATACATATAAAATACTCTATATAGTATATATATTAAATAAATTATATGTAAAATAAAAAATTTATGTGTGTGTGTGTACACTGTATAAATATACACAAACACAATATTTTTATGTGTATTTTACAATAGATTTTTTTATATAATTACATTTGCCCAAATTTATATATAAATTTTTTTGAAATAATTATCTATATTAAAAATAAAATACAATTATATAATCCACATTTTAATATAATGTGTGTATAAGTGAGATTATATTATACTTAAAATAAATTAATGTACTTTTATATGTTCCTATAATGTGTATATATATATATATATATATATATATACACACACATATGTGTGTGTGTTTTTTTTTTATTACTTTAATTACATTTATACACATACATACTTACATATATATATATATATATTAGTCTGTAATTTACATACTTAAAAATTCATTTCTGGCAATAGTTCTCTTTTTAGATGCATCACTACCATTTTTGCCAAGAAAGGAAGAACGATCTAACTATTTGCGGCACTTTGAGCTTTGAAGTTCAAACCCAAAATTATATCGGGAGACCAGACAGACTTACTGCAGATGCACCAAGTTTGATGTATTGCTTCACTTTTTCTGTACTGGGAACTAAGCTCCTTTAAATACAGCAAGTACTATGGCTGAGGCCAGCGCCGCGGCCATGAGACTAGGCTAAAGGTGTTTAAACTATCTATAAACTTGACCATGGCACACTTGTGAACCCTGTAAGCCACGCCACTTAACTTTGTCCCAGAGAGCGAAAGTGAGTGAAAGAAGAAGTCCCCGACCCGCTTGCCCCCCCACGGACAGTCCACTATCTGACATTCCACAAGACCGGCCCTCTTAGAGACAGCTGACCCGCTATAAATCACATGACCGACGGACCATATGATTGAGAACTAATAGGAGGGGGTGCTGCAGGGTAGGACAATCGAGGGGCGAGGTAGCGCCGCTTTGTGCCCGCTAATCCAAGTGTGAGCGAGGTCACCGCACGACCAGATGGGGTCAGGCGTGCCACCCGAGCCGGTCGCCCTTTGGTGCCCCATCGCGCAGAAGCGTGCGGGGTTAGGGTTGGGGGACGAAGTCGGGTCTCTCCATCTTGTCCTGTCTCTGGACGTCAGGCTAATAGCTTTAATCAGACGGGATTGCTGGATTACCCGTGGATTTCCTTTAGTAAATCGCACCTGTGCGCTTCCTCTCCATCTCAAAGTGGGTAATCAAGGACAGAGGGAGCAGCAGGACGGGTCCAGCTGGGCAGGACGTGGGCGGTGTTTAACTCGGGGATTAATCAAGGACCGCAGCCTGCCAGGGTTCCATCAGGCCTGGTCCTCTGAGGAACCTAATGCAATTAAACGACCCAGTTGATAACGCGAGGTCTAAACGCACACAAAGGAGGTCTTTGTCTCGTCTCGAAAGTTTGACATGCGTCGTCTCAAAGCAACACACTTCGGCGTGGATTTAGTCACAGCTACATTAGTAGAAATTTGTGCATTTAATCCACCGCTTTTCTACCATTTCTTCCCCAGCTCTTAAATCGTTCAGACAGCGAGTGTGACGGACCAGAGTTTTAAGCTTCTCTGTGCTACTTGGGAGACATTTAAAGCTCAATGTTAATCTCCACCTCCTCCATTCTATTTAAACACTTTTATTCTTCGTCTTCCTTCTCTGCGCTCTCAAAACGTCCCTCTCGCACTTGGAATTCACAAGCGCAAAGCGAGCGAGGAGGACATCATGCAGTAAGCAGCGCCGGTTGGCACGGGAGTCTAGAGTGCGTTTCTACGGCTTTACACGCCGGGCAAGTGGCCTGGGCTGACCTCAGCTCGGTTTGGAAATCAGATCAGAGAGTCATGACAGACAGTAAATGCTTGTGCCACTCCATCTGGGTTTACAGACTGAGCACGGGCAGGTCGGATTAGAGATGTAGGGTGATTTGAGGCTCCACAGGTGATGCAGTCGTCCTCCCGTTTCACATGTGGCCTTTAAAAGAATCACGAACTCACTGGATCAACGACACTTAAGAGCGTTGGAGGTACAGTGAAAGAAAAATTTCCAAGGCTAACGAACCCTTTTTCTGGACCAAGCCCCCCCACCTCTCTCTCTCTCTCCCAACTTTGCTTCCTGTCTAATAAAAACTATTACAAAGCTTACATTTATCTACATTTATCTACATAAAAACATGGCAATTTTTACTGGTTGTTTTTAAAGACATGCACAAATTTTTCAAAAAAGGTTGCATGTTACACGTGGCATTTTACAACCTTTCATCTCTCTCGCTCTATATATATATATAAATATATTTATTTATTTATGATTGCATGCTGGCTGCCTCACATGACATTTGGTAAAATATAGATAGTTTTTTTTTATATAAATAATATAAAATATAATATTAAATTTACTACATTAAATTTTACACACAAAATATATAAAAATAAGATTAATAAAATGTATTTTTTTGCGCTCTTAAACAACTAATCGCAATTAAATCACATCCAAAATAAAAGTTTTTGTTTGCATAATATACGTGTTATATATATATATATATATATATATATATATATATATATAATGTTTATATAAACACACACATAAATGCACATATTTAGAAAATATTTACTATATTTATTTTATAAATTAATATATAAACATAATAAATATACACAGTGCACACATTATGTAAACAAAAACATTTATTTTGGATGCGATTATTCACGATTAATTGTATATATATATATTTATGTATTTTTTTTTTTACTTCATTTTATTTTATTTTTGTACTCTGCACATGAAATACATAATAAATAATACTACCATTTGATATTTTGTATACAATATGATTGCTACACAGAAACCGAACAAACATGCTCAAAGAAGAGATGCATTCTTTACATCATCGTCTAAATCAATTGCCTTTTTAATGCAATTTTGAATAAATAAATAAAAAGCGGCTCATGTCATTGACCATCCTACTGCAGCTTTCTTTTCCAAATCGTATCGATTCAGCATGGGAAGGCGCTGGATGCGGCTCTTTCAGTCTCCTCTCGGCAAGAGCGAATGCTTATGTTCACAAGATGTTATTGATTACGTTATCAGAGAAACACGGCGGCGTTGACTTGGCCCTCCCTTCCACCGCGTCTTATTGTCATGCATGCTGGAAGCCTCTTTCTTTAATATCTATCTTAAGAGTTGACAATGTTTTGGAGCAATTAAAGCAATCGATACAGGCCTGAGAGGAGCCTCTTATCCACAGTAATAGCTCTCACTGAATAATAAATAACATGCTGGCCGAAAGCTGGGAAGGGGGACGACCTCACATTAACGATCACAGCCTATGGAAAGGGGCTTCCTCGCAGCTCAGGAACCTTTCAAATTCTCACTGCGCTAGAATGCAACTTCTTCAGGAAGCGGCTAAGTAATCGGAAAAACAACTACTTTGGCTATGGAAGGAGCAGAAGCTACACCAGCAGCGCAAGTTCTTCTCCTACGCAGCTCCCTGAATGGGCCATTGTTCTGTATCTCTTATTAACAAGCAAAAACCAGTCCCAAAAATAAACCTGAGCATTACTGGAGAAGAGAGAGTCCGTAAAACGCAGAGGAGCTCAGGTTTCAGATGGAAGGAACAGCCGTCTTATTGAGCAAATTGAGGTTAATGAGAGTCTATTGACTGATCCTCTGCTGTCAGCCATGACAGAGCAACATCTCTTCCTTACCAAGAAGAATCTCCACTCAAGGGTCTGTAGTATGACGCATATTAACTGAAAAAGAGCCTATCGAAATGCTTTGAGACTTTGCCAACAATACAAAAAGATAAACAACCCTTCGATTTTTTTTGTGAATCTCAAACACACAGCACAACCTGAGAAGCCTGAAGTGCAAGTAAATGATTCGTTTGAGCTGCCAGGGTGAGACGATTCATAAACAAATGACTCATTTGAGCAGACAGTTCTTAGGGAAGTATACAGCACAATAGTGAAATGATTCACAAACAAATGACTCTTATGAAATGATTCTTTTTAGTGACTCAAACACTGACATAAGGACTCCTATGAGTTTGGTCCTTTTTTAAATAAAGTTAGTTTTGCTGAACCACTGTTCTGTATAATTTTTCAGAATTAGAAGACGAAAATAATAACCTTGTAATTATAATAAACCAAGATAGATCCAAATCAGATCAGAACCAAATCTAATCACACGTGCACTAATGCAATGTACTGAAAGCTCAAAATTCAATTTAAGTCACATTTTCATTTAATTCAAATGAATAAAACCAAGCATGTGATCAGAATCAGCAATGATACCGAGCCTAACTGAGCTGAAATACCAGAAATATCAGAATCAAGTCGTTATTGGAATCGAGAATTTATTAATCAAATCTTTTGAATCAATTCAATCAAACTTGTAAATCAGAATTAAACACAACCAGATAAGGTACAGAGCCATGTAAATGAATCAGAATTGTGCTGAAAAGGGAACCCGAGGTTTATGAATCAGAATTGTGAATCTGAATCAAATCAGAAATTCTGTACTGATAACCAAGACTTTATGAATCAGAGACCTGTAAATCAGAATTAAACTGAACAAATCAATCAAGCTCGTGAACCAGAATCAAAAGGATTCTGAAAGAATACAGAGATGAAATATACCTAATGAATCTGAATCCGAATAAAACAAACTCTAAATGGAAAGTTGATATATCAGAACGCAAACTGAGCGCGCAGTGGAGAGAGTGGTGTGAGTTCGGGTCATATCACAGTCGTTCCTGAAAGCCAGCTCTTTCCTTCTCCCTCTCGCTTTCCTACAGGCTTCTTAGGTCGACTGCCAGCACCAGACATGGCTTGGCTCCCAGTCTCCCTATCAAATATTCCACGGCCCGACGTGCAGAGCCAACCACAACTCTTCGCTGCGGACAGTGGCTCGCTCCAAGATTTGGTTTGTTGTTAATCTTCAAGCCAAAGCGGACTCCTGCGAGCATCCCCCACCCCCAAACACTTCCCCTACACACTCTGATCTCCCTCGGTGAATAATAATAGCTTCAGGCAAAGGGACTAGCTACACAGCTTGTGATAAAGGCTAAACAGCTACATGAGCCCGTCGAGCTAAAGGCCAGGCGAGCTGGAAAACAACCTGCTGCTGGATAAAATAGCTGTCCCGAACTGAAGCTTTGTCATGAACTCCCGTTCCCCCCGGCCCCGCTCTAAACTGAGCGCGGTGTCAAAGACAGCCACCTGTTCCTGTGACATACAACCTCTCTTGCTCTTTCCGTCACTGACCCAGATTGCTCCACAGCAGGCACATTTGACCCCTGTGACCTGGGTGTTAAAATGTGACCCGAACACAGAGAAAGCACTTTCACCAGGAGCCCCCACGCAAAGTCATGTGTGCCGACACGCGAAGAAGTTTCAGCCCTTGTGAGATATTTTAGGGCCCACAGACTTTAAGTGAAGATTAGATTTAATTCTTCTTCTTCAGCTTAAACTGCTACACATCTAAGAAACAAAATGTTAGAGAAAAGCTCCATTCAATTACTTTTACATTTTAAAAAATCTAGATTTAAAAACAAAAAATGTAGTGCTTTTCCATTAAGTTGTTATTATATGAAATAATATATGTATAGTACTCTCTCTCTCTGCATATATTATTATATTTGCAATATAGAATAAAAGTAATGTTAATATTAAATGGAAAATAGAAAAAAATACATATAAAAGTACTGATAAAATATCAAATTAAAACAAAATACACAATAAAAAAACAAAAAACATGAATATGAATTAATTCCATTTCTACACACATTGTTTATCTGTCTGTAAGACTTTTTTTTACTTGGCTTTGTCAAACATTGGCCTTGACAAAAACAGCTATTTTGTTAATAATAAATAAAAAACTTAACAAAAGCTACATTTACATTCTTAATTGTGATTCTACATCCTATTTGTTTTCCTGAATTCCAAATAATCACTTATTATAACCATCATTTATCAAATAAAAGAAATAAACTAGATGTAACCTATCAGCACAAAGCTCGAAACCAAATAAAGCGTCTAACTGCAGCTCTTCTATGCACCTTTTGTTCTTCATAAAGGTATGTTTAACGTCTCTAGCAGGTTTGACATATACACTAACATCATCTGAGACAATGATGCCCGCTGTTGTGTTTTGGATTTCCTCGACCGAACCCCCGCCTCCCCCATCACATCAGAGCGGAGATCACAAGGCACAAACCACGCTGAGAAGTTCCCAAAGTGGGCTGGGGGCGATACAAGAGAGGGGGAACTTTGGGGGGGTCTTTGCTAGGTTTGACTGTGATGTACTTCCTGTGTGGCTGTCAGCCCGTGGCGTATCCTTCATCTTCCCTCAGCGCTGCCCTCGCACTGACCCCCCTCTCCACCAACACAACACCCCCACAAAAAAGTGTGTTCCTCTTGTCTGCTCCGCCGCGACCCCTCGGTCCCTGTGGGCCAACAGCAGCCTCTTTCTTTCTCTCTCTCATCCCTTCCACCTCTTTCTTGGGAGAACAATCCCTGCCCAAGGGCTGAGCAATCAGGGATGTACTGTACTACTGTAAATTTGACACAGCCGCAACAATTCTAAAACAGCGGCTCCATTTTCACCGCCTGGATTAAAACGGCGGAGAAAAACTCCAGCGTTTTCTTGCTGCTGCAAAAGGAGCAGTGCGCTAAAGCCTTGGCGTAATTGGAAAGTCCAGAGCGATTAAGCTCTAAGTATCATTAGACGGAGGAAGGCCGCAGAGTGGAAAGGGTTCACTCCGGGACAGCCGACCCACTGACCACGGTGGGAAGTAGGCCACGTAAGCAGCCTGGAGCACAGGCCGTGTGACACACTAACCTGGGCTGTGCTTTCATGTGTGCCCGAAACAGTCCGGTGCCCCTTTGCCTAACAACAAACAAAGTCTTTATAGCAGGGCTCTGGGCCGTTTAGAAATGAACTGACAATGGCTTTTAAATACCAGTCTGACCGCTTAATTGAATAGAGGCAGCAAACATCACGCAGAGCTGCGATTTGAAGGTAGAAATGCAACTTTAAAAAGTTTTGGGGGAAATTTTTTTCAATTAAAGGCAGATTTAGATGAATACGAAGAGAGACGGACAGATGGGCAGAAAGATAGGTAGAGAATGATAGAACCTACATAGAGTGACAGAATGACAATGATAGATAGAACGATAGATAGATAGATAAAAGATAGAACGATAGATATAGATAGATAGATAGAACGATAGAACGATAGAACGATAGATAGATAGATAGATAGATAGATAGATAGATAG